>VZTN01004982.1:2053-33158 GCA_013400515.1 Erpornis zantholeuca | reverse complement strand
GGCGCATGCGCGACGCCGGAAGCGGGCGGGGGAGGGGGGACGCGCCCCGCCAATCGCGCGCGACGCCGCCGCCTTTGCCCGCATGCCCGAGAGCAGCCCTGCTCTCGCGAGATGTCACCCCTCCCTCCCCCGTCCCCGGCGGCTCTCGCGGTAACTGAGCCGCAGGCCCCGCGGCGGTGAGGGGCGGCGATTCCGGGCGAGGGCGCCGAAGATGGCGCCTGACGAAGGGCGGAGAACGTGAGAGAGGCCCGGGCCAGAGGTGCTTGGCCCGCTGGGCACTTTCTTTGTCTCTGTCCCGGCACTCTCTGGAGGCAATCTGCAGAAACCGATGTACAGGAAGTTCCACCTGAATACGAGGAAGAACTTCTTTACTGTGTGGGTGACCGAGCAGCAAAATAGTCTGCCTAGAGAGGGCGTGGAGTGTCCATCACTGGAGATGCTGCAGAACTATCTGGACGCAATCCTGTGCCATGTGCTCTAGGATGACCCTGCTTGAGCAGGGAGGTTGGACCAGACGATCCACTGTGGTCCCTGCCCACCTCACCTGTTCTGTGAGCTGGAGCAGTTCGGGCGCCGCGCCAGGCTCTGGGAGGCGGTGTAGGAAACCCGCCGGTCCCCAGGTGGTTTTCCCTGCTTTTATTGTACGTAGGCCCTGGTTATTGACTGCGGGGCGTGAGAGAAAACCGCTGCACTTAAAACACGTGTGTTACTCTGAAACAGTGAAGCCACTTCACTGCTTCATGAAAAGTAATTTTTTTTTTTTGCCGTCTTACACTACTGAAACTAAGTACAACGTAGGCTATTTTAAGTTTCCTTCTAAACTTACTGTTTTCTGATTTAAAAACTCAAGCTCTTTTTTTTCCTTTTTCTGCCTGCTCTATCCTTTTGCCTTTTCATGGTTTTATTGAATTTTATGACTCGAGCTGCAACTGCTGACTGTACCTCCACTTGACTTCTTGGGCTGGCTATCTTCCATTAGGTACATCTGCTGTACCATCTTGAATGTTGTCAGCACTTTAAAAACAGAATCTATTGTCTTTCTTTAGGGATTTAATAGTTTTCTGGCCACCTTGCTATCTAATAGTTGTTAGCTAGCTTAAATACATACTGTTTTCATTTGTTTGTAAAACACAATGCAAAAATAAAAACCCGAAACAAAGGAACCCACCTGGTTTTCACTGTTGTATTCCAGCTTCTTGAATCATTCTAATTGTTTCCTCTCCTTTTCTAAACCCAAGCAAAAATATTCCTCCTGTCCGGATCATGTGTGTCAATTGCTATCCAGCAAATCTGCTTTCACAAGTGTGTTCCAGTACTTCACCCTTCACCTCTCTCTTCCAACTCACATTTCTTCCAAAAGTTGTCATCAAAGCATTCATTACATATTTCTCTAGTTGTACACACACACACAGAGGAATGTTCACTTTCCTTCAGGCTTCCTCTTAAGGTGTGAATAAGCTGGAGAACAGCCAAGTCACTTTTTTTCTATTCTCCAACAATGTGCCATAGGATGGTGAAGGAAAAAGCTTGATGTGCTGGCCCACCTGCCATTTCAGGAGCAAAGGTCCCTGTCCAAGAAGGATAACTCTAACATAAACAGTGATTGCATTCATACTTCGTGAAACTGTGGGTTTTTATTAGCATGCTATGCCTTATGGAAATACTGTGCATCTCCCTGCTGTTGGGGAATAGTTTTTCTTTCCATAGTGGTCTGGAGGCTGCTCTCAACTTTGCTGACATCCTTTGCCAATTACCTTGTATGCGAATATTCAGCAACTATGAAGAGATTTTCCAGGTCTGTTGCAGCACACTCAGCAAAGCCAGTACGCCATCAGGCTTCTGGCAAATTGGAAAAAAAACCAAAAGCAAAACCCAGAAAGACAACAACCCTACATCACATCAAGAGGCAGTTGTAGAGACCATAGATAATTACACACAGCAGATCTGGGCAAAGCAACACAGGCTGCAATTTCTAATTTACTCCCAAACATTACCTGGCATTTCTGGAGGAGGGATATGTTATTTGAAAGAGCTGTGTCATTAGCAGTAGAATGCTGGTGTTTCTGCATCTGGAGCGAGCCTCATGACTTGTCAGAGAAGCTTAACTAGAAGCTAAGCTGCTAATGACAGCAAGTTTACTCTGCCTGGAAATGAGCTACACCAGGTTGTAGGGGGATGTGCCAACAGCAATTATGTCAGCTGTCAGCTGACAGATGATGGCAGCATAGGATTTGACAGTGGAAACCTATCCATAGATTCCTGACATAATAAAGCAGACCTGAAGCAGATTCCTCACAGAGAATAAAATCCTTCAGAAGCATTGAAGACATTGATGGCATAGTGCCAATTGCTGGATTCACAAAGAGCCAGAAAATTCAAGATGCATTACAGCTTGTTTCCACAAGGCTTAGTGTGGAAGAGCAAATAGAAGGGAGAGGAGAACCAAATTAGGTTTCAGCAGTGGCACCTGCAGTGGTGCAAGAACCAGTATTCTATAAAGGTGGTTGTTCCACAACAAGCTGAAATCTTGTGCCATAGAAATGTTTGTTGCAGGTATCTCATACCTTGCAAGGTATTACTGTATGGTCATCACATGAAAACAGTGGTAAACACTAAGAAAAACACACCTAGAAAGTTGCAGCCAAAATACTATAATCTCCAAAAGTATTTTCATGCCAGGTCTAGAAACTGAACCCTTGGAAAAACACTTCCCTACCAACCATCCCATGGAGGAAACTTGGACTAACACTTAGGTAATTTAATTTTATTTAAGAAAAAAAATACCCTTCAATTCATATTCTGTTTTTTATTCAAATGCTTTGTTGTATCTGCACATTAAGCACATTAAGTCTGTTCTGAGCAACTGTTCACCATCTTTAGTGTAACACAATTGGTACAAACAGATGCTGAGCTGGTCATGGGTAAGGAGGAGGCTGTGCCACATGTCATGGACAATGTTACCACTTCTTCTTTTTTTAAGGCTTTTGTTGTACTTTCTTCCTTTTTTAAAAAGTTTCTGTGTCCTTTCTTTGCCATCACATGGAAAAAGTCCTTAGCAACATCCTTCTGGTGCAGAACAAACTGTCAGTCCATCAAGATAAAAAGAGATAGGTAAAGTCTTCAGTAGTTTGAGGATCTTTTTTTTTCAGCAGAATTCTTCAGGGCTTGTTTGTTGACTTAGTAGGCATTTTTCCGTAAGGATGGTTTTGGTTGGTTGGGGTTCTTTTTTTTTTTTTTGGGGGGGGGAGTTCTATTTCTCCCAAACAGTAACATGTACCTAGAGTTCTTTGAAGTTTTGTTGTCAATCTTCTAGTATCAACCTGTTTTTTTCTCCAAAAAGAACAATTTCTCACAAGCACACAGAGGAATTCAAATTTCTAGCTTGTTGGGTGGTTTTTTTGTTTGTTTGATTTTTTTGGTTGTTTTGTTTTGTTTTGGTTTTGGTTGGTTTCTTTTGTTGTTTTTATGTTGCTTGGTTGGTTTTTTAGATAAATATGGAAGACTTAGAAGACATTTTTACACTCTGACGTACTTTAGGTTTTCACATATCTTCTAACCATTTTACAAAAAATAGTCTGATATCTACATATACTGTCTTATATAGTCTGCTCTAGTTTTTGTTTCTACCTCTGCTATTTCTTTGCTGCAATTGTATTTGTATCTTGTCCTAAGATTATTTATTGACTAGAGTGCAATAATTCATGTTTTCCAAGGCCTTGTGAAAAAACTGACTAGTTTTTATAGATTAACTATATCCATGTTTGTCCTTCTCAACAAGAAGAATGTTGCAATGATCTGGGAACTCAGCTATTGGAAAAAACAGAGAAGGATAAAGACCTGTGTATTGGCTGATCAGGAAACCAGTGGACTTATACAACCCATACACTTGAAGAGCTGAGAAAGATTAATGCTGTCTTTAAGTCACTGTTAGGTCACTGAGTCTCTGTTCGGCTCATTCTTATTCAAAGAAAATTAATGCACAACAGGAGGAGAAAAGGCTATAAAGATCATCAGTGAACTGAAATCTCAGTTTCAGAGGAGACTGGCAGAGCATGATTTGTTTAGCGTAACAAAGAAAGGAAATCACAGTGTTCCATAAATTTAGTTTGAGGGTAGGAAAGTGTTGAGGCTGACAGCTGGGCTGACAGCTTCACAAACCTGAATTTGGAGATGGTTAACTTCTGTTCCTGAGAAAAGCCCATGAGAAGAAAAACAATTCGTTTTTACCTGTGGAAATGTAGTATTGACAGAAGCAAGAAAGTTAAACAATAGGAGAAAACCAGCAACATATCTGCACCTGGTATTTTTCTGTATGCTTGAATGCTTATGCTATAGGTAGCCAATGGTAGTATATTGTAGTTAACAATAGCCAATGAATCTACTGTAGTAATTTAGTGGCCAATAATCATGTAACACGAATGGTAACATCCAAAAGTCCATAAAAAGAAGCTGCTTTGTTTAATAAAGGCTTTTTTGCACATTCTCCAAGGCATAGTCTGTGTGCTTCATGGCCATCCCAACAGCGACAGGAAAGTTGTCTCTGCCCATGGCGAAGGTGCTGGAACTACATGATCTTTAAGGTTCCTTCCAAGCCAGGCCATTCTGTTATTCTATGAAAGGAGATAAACACCTAGAAGGAAGGACTATTTCCCTTAAGAGACAGAGTAAGGGCAAGCAGTTACAGTCAAAGCACAGCTTTTTGGCTTTTAAGCCCAGTCTCTTCTGAAATAGATTTATTGCTCATTGATGAGAGACAGATGCCATTCATCCCAGTTCCTTTGGGAAAGCAATCTATTTATAGTTCCCAAAGCCATCAGGCTAGAATTTAACTGGTTGAATTGCTTAGCAATTTAATCCATTGCTGAAGCAGTTTTAGCCATGGATGGAAAGGTATATGCTGCCCTCCACAAACTCAGAGCACAGAGGACTTACCAGATTTTTAACTACCAAGTTCACAAATATTCAGAAGAGTCACCTTGTATCTTAACTCAGTATGCATTTCCTCTGCTGACTGAGCCCTGCTTAGATGTATCAAGACTTTTACTCATGCAAGCATGCTGGAACCACCTGAGGGAGCAGCTTCATGTGAGGGCCTACTTCGGATTTGACACCAAATGCCTGGTCTCTAGAAAAAGGTGTGTGACTTTTTTGAAGCCACAATAGCTTCCTACACAAATGCTCTGGCAAACCCTTTTGCAGAAAAGTTTCCCTAGAGGTCAGCATACCAAAGAAGATTAAACCAGAAACTGAATTCACACTGCTTCTGTTGCAAGAAATCTGTCATCCCCCAGCTGCCCTCACAGACATTACCTCTGAGCTGCTGCTCTTGGGGCAGCTATTAATTCTAAAAGTAAACTGAAATCATTCATGCTGTTGCCCAAACTCAAACTTTGGGGTGAAAGCTAACATTTTTATCAACTTGATACCGCCTGGGAAGATGATACAATAACCCTAGACCTAAAGTAGAAAATTCTGCCTCAGAAATTATGGGGGTTAACTTCTCAGAATTTCTCAGACATTCAGTATATATACATTCAGCCTTGTATAATGTACAACAGAATGTCTCACTGCTTTATCTCTGCTTTTCAGTAAGTGCTTGAAACAACATAATTTTTCACATGAGCAAGAGACATTAAAGAAAACAAACAAAAAAACAACCCACCTTCCCTTCCCTTCCCTTCCCTTCCCTTCCCTTCCCTTCCCTGCAGGGACTGCCCAAGCCCAGCACGCAGCTGCTTGCAAAAGAAGGTTTTCCAAGCAGCGCTGGGNCAACCCCCCTTCCCTTCCCTCCCCTTCCCTTCCCTTCCCTTTTCTCTTCCTCTTTCCTTTCCTCCCCATCTTTCCCTACCAGTATACACCAGGGCAATCTCTGAAGAAATTTCTTCCCAGCCGTGCACTAGCAGAAAGCACTGAATACCCAGAACCATCTCCCAGCCTAGGCATTGGCTCTGTCACCTTGTGGGAAGGAGGTGTGTACTTTCTGAGGGGGTCAGAGCTGTGGATCATCTCAAGATAAAGGGACCATCTGCACAAATTCGCAAAAAGCAAGTGTGATGTGGATTTTTTAAACTCATCAGTGTTCAACTGAGGTAGGTTTTCACATGATGGTAAAACACCACATCTCTGACACTAGCGTGTCTGAAGATCAAGCCTTCAGTCTGGTGCAGGATGTTCTTCTCATCTAAATGGTTGCAGACATCTCAAGAGTTAAGCAATATCTGTTGATCTTCTGGTGGGTTCTTTTTCCTCTCTTTGTACTAATTTTTAGAATTGCCTGAGCTGTTTCCCTCACAAAAACATGCTAAAACACAAGAGCCTGAGAACAGCAGCACTATCTCAGAGAGAAGGTCCATCTGGCCCAATAATCTGTCTCCAAAATGTCCAACCACCAGTGTCTGAAGAAGAGCACGTGAGCACTGAAATCTAGTCCTGCCAGGATCCTGGGGGTGCTCACAGGCCTCAGTGGCTGGAACTGGCCTCCCCTGGGACCCCCACCATCTCCTGCCAAGGGCCCAGGGGACATGTCCCAGCTCTGCCTGAGCCCTGCTGTAGGTGTGCCCATCTGTGTCCTTGTCTCCTGGGTGGGTCTGGGACCTGCACTGCAGAGCTGCTCTCTGGGGTGGAGCCCTCAGACCTGGGTCAAACCTCATCCTGCAGAGCTCTGGGTTTAACGTGGTATAACTGCTCTATTCTATTCTATTCTATTCTATTCTATTCTATTCTATTCTATTCTATTCTATTCTATTCCCTGCACTCACCATGAGTCAAATAATGATAAGACTGTTATTTGTGTGAAGTTCCAGGGAGTTTTTGATGCAAAAACACATTCAAGAACATGATACACAAGTTACAACTGGAAATAGGATCTTATTTTAATTTTTGCTTTTCTGAATTAATTTCAGAGCTGATGCTCACAACCATTACCACAATGTGCATGTGTAGCCAGGAGCAGGCGGATGTGTTTTTCAGTTTAACTTGAAAAATCCTTTGTAGTATGGCAAAGGCAAGTGACAGAGCTACAGAATGCAGCAGCAGGAATACAGACCCAGCAGGTCCTGTTTCCTGAAGGGTGAGAACATGAAGAATGAGAATCAGAAGCAACAACACAAAAGGTGTGTACTACCATGGATATGTTCCAAAGTGTAACACGTATGAATGACAAACACACTTTTTGCCTTCCAAGATTTGCTTCATTGCTGTGCTCCCAGGCCAGGGATGTATGAAAAGCACTCTCATGTCTGTCCTGTGCTTGTGTTGCAGGCAGGAGAACTGAAAAGGGCAGCTCTGGATGGATGTAAGAACCCCATGGGAAACGGGAGCCAAGGGAAGAGCAGAGCTCAGCCCCACTCCGAGCTTGCAATGGGCAAGAGAGCCAGAGAGAGCCAGGGCCTGAGTGGTGCCTTGGAGGTGTGAGGGCAGCAGGCAAGAAGGGAGCCACAGGGGCCCAGAGGAGCCCTGACAAGGGGCTGTGCCCAGTGCTACAAAAGCAACCCCCAGGGCCACCCTTGAGGCCCACCCTGGGAGTCTGGAAAGCTTTCTGCCCACTACAGGGCATGAAAGGCTAACTTCATGGGGGATGAGCAGCAGGCAGCAACACAGCCAAAAGGGACTGAAGGAGCCCATGAACAGTGGTCATGCTCAATGCTGCAGAGGAAGGCAAAACTCCCCTGGAAAGAGTGCCAATTTGCCCTGGGGAAAAATTCCTTCCTGGCCGCAGTGCTACTGCTTGGCCATCCTGAGCATGGGCTCTGTAATTAACGGACCCAGTGGAAACACAAATCTCCTTAGAGAACCACATCCCATCCTGCTTGTTAACGAGAGACAGCTGGACAGGAAACCCCAGGGTCAGCCAGGCCAACTGCCAGTGACACAATAGATAGAGTCTCCAAGGATGCTCAGGTAAGTCCCTGATCCAAAGAGATAGATGATTGGTTGGGTTTTTTTTAACCTTTCTCTCTCATAATAAACCAGATCTCTTTTAGGGATCCTTAAAAGATCCTGCCCTTAAAAATGACAATGGCCTGGGCACAGGGAGTGGCCAGGGGACAGTTTGGTGCTGCCTTCGGCATGAAGGATGTCAGTGCAGGGAAAGAACCAAGAAAAAGTTCAGACCAACACACACATCTTCCTTCCCCCGACAGAGAACCCTGGATACTGTGCTCATTCATCGAGGCAGCAGGAACTTGGCTTTTACAAGTTTCACTTCACACTGAACATGAACTAAACTCCTGCTCAGCTGGCACAGATTGAGGTTGTGTATTTTTAGGGTTCAAGAAGGTAGGGATGATCCTGTGTTGTACCTAGGGCTTTTTCCCTAGAAGATGGCAAAGATGAGGCAGGAAAACTCTTCTAAAAATCCACTTCTCTCCCAGGCTGGTTTCAAGCTATCACTCACTTGATCACTTCCCAGTAGTTTTAGTAAAACATCCTAAGGAGGCAGAAAATTCCCAGCTGCAAGGCTGGCTGGAGTGATTTACAGCTCCCTGAAAGCTTGCAGGCAAAGCAGCTTGGGAAGCACAACAAGAAATCAGACCTGCCCTTGCTTGGGTGGTGCAGTCTGTGGCCAGCACTACCACAAGGGGGAGACATTAAAACTCAACGACAGTATAGAGTTTCTCCACATTTTTGATTAGTTTGCCCAAAATTGTGCTTGATGCTTATTTTTCAGTTATCTGTCCATTTTCAACTTTATTTTTGAATGGGATGAGAGCAACAGAGAGTTTCAATGGTCATGAAGCTAATGACCACATCATTGTGTCCATCAACCGCAATCCAATGGGGCTGTAGAGAATAAATTTGAATTTATAAACAACCTGGCAAGAAGTTTGTGCAGAGATTGGCATGAAATGTCAGGATGTGCTTGCCTCTCCCAGTGGTGTAGACAATCAGCACTGTGAATAGAGAATATGGGGTGTCATCTCACAAGATTTAAAAAGGCCAACCCATGTGCCCAATGTACACAGCGCCCTCCCATCACAAAAATGTGAAACTAACAGATAACACACTTCTAAAGGAGGAGTGCTTGGACTAATGACTCAAAATGATTATAAAAGCCAGAGGCATGAACGAATGATGGCACAGCATGGCGCATGCACCCCATTTTTTCTCCTGATGCCTCCATGTACCTGCAGGGGAGAAAGGCCTGCTATGGCAGGTTTGGCTGTCAAGGCTGTCAGCACAGAACAGTGGACTGTGACATCAGCGGTCCAGAGACTCCATGGATTGTAACCTTGGTGAGCAATGCACTGTGACCTCACATCCCTCACTACTTATGTTTGGGCATGGGCAGAGCCTGGCCCAGACTCGCTCACGCCTGGACTCCTGGCAAGCGTGCCTGGGAGGACTGGAAGCTCGCGAGGTTGTTGGGAGCTGCCATCAGCAACTCTCAGTTCTTATTTATGAGACATTGCTTGTTTCCTCAGCCATACCTGGTTTAGGAAGCCAAGTACTGTGAGTGGTGCTTGCAGCAGCACAGGTGAGCAGTGCAGGAAACGTGCCCATAGGGTGGCCCTGGGATGGGCGATGGCATCTGGGGAGCTGTGAGTGTGTCCTTCTTGAGGGGCCTGGGCATTTCTTCCGCTTGCTCATCCCCCTGGCACAGCAACTGACCATTTTGCAGCGTGTCACACCAGCAAGAGGGAGCAGCTGCTGTCCCCAGCTCTGCTGCAACACGCAAACATGGCCACAGAGACAGAGTGGAGCTGCCCCATCTGCCGTGACATTCAAGGTGAAATCGCTTCTGTAATGCCCTGTGTCCACATGTTCTGCCTGGGCTGCATTGTGCGGTGGGCCAAGAGGAAGCCATCGTGCCCCCTGTGCAGACAGGCTATCAACAGCATCATTTACTCTGTTCGGTCAGAGGAAGACTTTCTGGAGATAGTTCTTCCAAGCTCCTCGGACTCATCGGCTGCTGGCCACCAGGATGAGCAGGGGGCTGCAGAGCCGATGCCCAGGACTTATGTAGCTGGCTTCCCACCTGAGATCTGGGCAAGTTTTTTCCAGGACTGCTCAGAAATCCTTGAGCCCCTGCTGCCCTGGGTGAACCAGGAACTATGGGAGCTCAGGGACAACTGGTGGGAGGCGGATCTGGCACAGAGTGCCGTCGTAGCAAATTTGTGCCGCTATGGACTGAGTGAGGAGGCCTTGGTCCGGGAGCTGCACCCCTTTCTGCAGGAACAGACGGTGGCATTTGTGCGCCGGCTCATCGACATTGCCGCTGACAGGTGCAGTGATGCGATCCTGCGACAGATGAACCTCCTGAACCCCCATGCTGATGAGGAGGATGAGGAGGATGAGGATGAGGAGGATGAGGAGGAGGAGGAGGGTCCAACAGCCCTCCCAGGCCCCTCTGCCTCCCGCCAGTGGACTCCCACCCCCATCCCGGCCTCCTCCTGCAGCCCTGCAGTCTCCAGTGTGGAAGCGGAGAGCGGCACGCCGGAAGCCGCCCTCTGCGGGGGGCCCAGCCGCTCTCCATCCGCACCTGAGCCTGCAGAGCGGGAGCAGCCCCAGGAGGAGCCGGGCGGGGCAGCAGCAGTAGCAGGCCCCTCTGGCCAGGGCTGCAGCCGCAGCCCCTCCGCTCCTGGCCGGGACAGGGACTGCTTGCCCGAGGGGTCCCGGCGCCCCCTAAAGAGGAGGGCCTCAGGCCCTCAGGACTCTCCCCAGCCCCCAAAGAGGCCGTCCCGCCGGCGGCGGCACAAGTCAAGAACCCTTGGTTGTAGAAGAAGGAAATAAATGTTTGTTTCTTTGACATAGTCTCTGACGGTTGCTTTCTCCCCCTTCTCCTGGTATCTTTTCCCTCTCCCGTCACGCCCCACTTTGGGCGGTAACTGCCTTGTTTTGGGCTTTTGGGCATGGCCATGGGCCTCTGGAGCAAGGCCACAGCCGCGGCATCTTCTCCTGCAACAAATCCCGCTGCAGCTGAGGGCAGCAGGGATAGCTGGTTTATCAGAGAAATGGCAGGCTCAGCCTGCGCCCAGTTCTCCTCCCTGTCCATCTTCGGGCACTTGCTGCTCTGCTTTCTCGACGTCAGCTGGGGCACCCTCGCTCCTCTAAAGGCTGTCAGGGAGGCACAGAAAATGAGCAGGGACATCCGAGCCAGAGACAAGACTTGGAAGTCTGAACAGGACTTGGAATCCTTGAACAGGATTTGTGGGAAGGGAAGGGAAGGGAAGGGAAGGGAAGGGAAGGGAAGGGAAGGGAAGGGAAGGGAAGGGAAGAAGATGGGGTGAATGGGGCTGCTGGCGATGCAAAGATCTAAAATATCTCAAGATGCCCAAGGCTCTCAGCCTTTATCTGCTGGAGAGCACTGGCAAGACCAAGGAGATCCCTTCAGGAGATCCCTTCAGGAGAAGCACTGCAGTGCTTTCTGTTCTCATGCTCTGCAGATATGGGGCAGCAGCTGTAAGATACAGGGTGCAGAGATGTCGCAAGGGATTCCAGTGCTTTGGAGCACCCACTGATGTTCTGCCAGAGATGGGAAGGAATGTTGTCTCCAAGGTTCAATACAGTTTGGACATCTCCTGGGTGGTTTACCAGCCTATGAGACAAGGAGGTGAAAGCTCTCACTCAGGTGCTCAGGGAATAGCTGATCACCAGCACTGAGGTCAGGAAGGAATTTTCTCCTGGGACAGATTGGTGATGGTACCTGGGGTTATTTTACTTCCCTCTGCTGCATTGAGCCTGACCACTGCTTAGTTCTCTTTTTGCTGTCTGCTGCTCATGCTCCATGAAGATGGGTTCTTACGCCCTGTAGCTTGAGGGAGAATGGCTTTTTGTTTTTCCCCCATGGTGGATTATCAAGTGTCCTTAGATGACACAGTAGGGGCTGCCTGAAGCCCACCACGTCGCACTGCAGACGTCCCTGGTCTGCTGCAGTTTCAGAGGACTTTGCGGTTTCCTCTTAGAGGGCAGGCTGCTACCCGATGGCACTGTGTGTCTGCAGAGGTAAAGGAGCAGGAGGGGTCTCCCGGATGAATCCCAAAGGTTTATCATCAGTGAAGGGACGAGGGAAAAGCCCAATTAGGGTCGGGGGTGCGTGGGTTCTTAATACTGGGAGTGGGGAACAGGGATCAGGGATGGATCCCGCTAGAATTGACAGCATGGTATCCAATGGAAAAGCAGCAGGGGAGGGATTAGGGAACACGACCCAATGACACACCGAGTAGAAGGGAACTTTCCAGAGGGAAAGGTGTGCTTTGGGGAGAGTGGCAGGGGCTCTCCACCCAGGGGGCAGGGAGATGGATGGAGAGGGACAAGCAGTCTCTGCCTGGGAGTCGGGGGAATGGGCTCAGCTCACACCGGGGGGAGGAACAGCACTCAGGGGAAGGGGTAACCATAGCAACTGGGGCACAGAGATACAATTTACAAGCTACTGAACAAACTTTGACAGAAGAGATTAAACACAACAAGGAGGCTGTAAAACACAGACCTTTGAGTCTCTCAGTCATCCCCCAGCTTGCCCCAAGCTGGGGTACTGCAACACTTAGATGCTTTTTTTACTTTCCTCTGCAGCACTGAGCGTGGCCTGTTGTCAGGGCTCTTTTGGGCCATTTTGGCCAGGTACTGCTGCACATGCTCCACAAGTTTGGCCTTATGGCCCACATTGGGGGGGAAGAAGCTTCCCGGACTTCCTAGGTGGGCCCCAAAAGTGGCAGTACCAGTCTACCTTGCCCATCTTTCCCAACTCTCAACACTGTTCTAAATCAGTCTAGTATTGCCAACCCTGAGAAGATTTCTTTAGGCACTTCTGTGCCTCAGTGGTTTTTGCAGCTTTGAGGCTGTCGGATTGTTTTCAGTTTGATAGTATGCAAACATCACAGCTCTCTTCTTGCATTGTTTTTTTCGTGTATCTCAAATTGTGTTCTTTGGCCAAAGAAAAACACTTCTATTTCGGGATTTGTTTTCATACTTTGTAACTGTACACAGACACTTCTTCTGCTCTGTTCTCACAGACAGAGACAGACAGACAGGGAGAGAGGACCCCAGAAGCCGAGCTGGCTGGGGGGATTCTCCTCTCCTTTTCATATCTCTGTTTCATCTAAATAATCTTATTAAAGCCTTCTGATTTCTAATCACTCAATCTATGGACTTTGTTTGTTCTTGGAGCAGCCCCTGAGAAGCAGGGCTGTTCCATCAGATCAACAGTCTAG
This sequence comes from Erpornis zantholeuca, assembly GCA_013400515.1. Taxonomy (NCBI): domain Eukaryota; kingdom Metazoa; phylum Chordata; class Aves; order Passeriformes; family Timaliidae; genus Erpornis; species Erpornis zantholeuca. The sequence goes on along the minus strand of VZTN01004982.1, from coordinate 20,010 downwards.
CTCAATGGCAAGGGATGGCCAGGAGTGGTGCTGTGCAGGGTTTAGAAAGAACTCTGTGGCAGCTCCCCAGGCCCTCCCCAGCAAGTTCTGCCACTTGGCACCAGGGCACTCTTCTGTGCATATGCTTGGGTCTCTAAGGGCATTATTCCCCATGGGGATGAGGCACTAGAGCCAGCTCATCACCAGTGCCAGCACTAGCTCTCTCTTCTGGGCCATAAACAATTACTTGTAGACTGTGTGTTTCCCAGAGAAAGGGAAACCAAGTCATGCCTATTCCCACCTTTGAGGGTTAATCAGTGCTTTTTGGCTCTACCATTGTAGGTCCCCGGCTGAACCTCTGTGACTTCTAGGCTCCCACATCTGATGTCCACTAAAACAAAAGGGTCTTTTCTCTGTCTTTTATTTTTTCTGTCTTATAATTTCTGTGTGTTGCTTCTGGTGCTCCGCTGGTCCTCTTTGGGAAACTTTTGGAAGGCCACCATGTCAAGAAATTGTCCGCTATTACACCTGGAGAGATTTCCTCTGAAGACAATTCTTCCCAGCCCTGCACTAGCAGAAGGCACTAAATACCCATAACCATCTCCCAGTCTAGGCATTGGCTCTGCCACTTTGTGGGAAGAAAGCATGTACCTTCTGAGGGGAAGGAGAGCTTTGGATTGTCTCAAGATAATGGAACCATCTGAACAAATTTGCAAAAAACGTTTTTAAAAATTTTGCTGGGTTTATCCAGTTTCATTGGGTTTCCACAGGACAACAAACCTCCACACCTCTGACATTATCAAGGCTAAAAGATCTAGATCTCAGTCTGATGCAGGATGTGCTTCTCAGCTACACACTATCTAGCTGCTACCTCCTCAAGCCAGCTCTAGCACTCACCAGAGTTACAACCACCCACAGCAAAGTGCTATCCATAGACACAGTACATTATTTTTAACCCCTCTTTTGACATTTCCCCGGTCTATTTCAGTAGGCATTTTGGCAGTTGTCTGATAAAACAGGAGGATTACTGTTTTAGACTCATTCTTTAGAGATGACTAATATTTAACACATTAGTCTGTCAGCATTTTAGCTAACAGGTCTGCTTTGTTGCACTGAAAAAACCCCAACCCTATCTCTTAAGTTTTCCTTCATAAAAGAAGCAAAAAGTAAAAATAACTCTTAACTGAAGCATACCAAGCATGCTGAGCTCAGTTGAAGGTAAACCTCAACTCATTACTTTCAGGACCCCATCCAGTGTTTAAAATACAGCATTTAAACTGCTGATTATCATCGTGCCTCCACTCTTAGCCAGGACATCCATGAAGCACAAGCTCAATCTTACCAGATCCTCTCTTTCATGCCTAGGATACTGACAAACGGTAAGCTGTCACATCACCCATCAAGAACAAAAGAGTGGAAAACGGACAACCCATAAGAAGCACAGAGAGAAGAATAACACTATGCCACCTCAAAATCCCAGATCCTCCTTCAGACTTCCCAAGGAAAAAGAGTGCAAGACTACTGTCACAACAGTGGTCTGTGGATAAGGCTTCTTACTACCTGCCTCCAACTTCTTTTTATTCTGTGCTTACAGCACAAGCACGGGAGGCAACAATAAACAGATCAGTGGCTAACTGTAACCATTTATTGCCTACTTCCTTTCAGAGAGGGATGAGAGTGTGGCCTATGATAAGAGGATGGCAGAGGAGTGGAACAAACGTAGGTCCAACACTGCTGCAGGTGCTATCTCACCTGTTATTCAGATACCAAGGAAATACCTGAAAATCAGTACTGATGCTGCCAGGAGGAGGAAACAAAGAAAAAGCATGTATCTGGTTTGCATTTTGGCAGTGACAGCCTTGTGGGCCTCACTGGCTGTTTGTCTCACCTTGCTTTTGGCACCAGGAGCATGACAGTGCTTTGTGCCTCTCCCTGGTGTGCACAGTTTTAGTTCCTGGTCCTCATCTTACCTCCCAAAGCATTGTAAAGATCCACTGAACTTCCCTCTGAGTTCTGAATACTTCCTGATTTCTCCCTTTGCCCACTCTGTGCTTCCACATCTGCCCATGGATGATGCCCACTTGCCCTCAGGTGGTGCAGAAATCAGCTTCCCCCTCCTCTTCTTGCTCTTCTGCCATAAATATGGCCAGATCAAATAGAAATGGACTAGAAATAATGTAATTGCTACCAAGCTCATTAAGTGAACCAATAGGTATTTTAAAATCAACATTCTGCGAAGCATGGATCTCAGTTTAAGATAAATTATGGGCTGGAGCCTGAGAAATTAGCTACCTCCCCTTTAGTTTTAACCACTTGCCTTTCACCAATAAGGAGAGACAAATGCAAGAAGGTATAAGTGAAAAAACCCCAGTTTACTAAAAAACAGACAGCCATAAATAGCCACAACCAAGATAACAGTAATAATCACAAGGTACAAAGGTACTGAATCCTTTTGACTCCCCAGGAACAAAGAAAACAAGATGGCAGAGAAGCCTCATGCCAATATGGCAGCCTCCAAAGAACACCACGTGGCCCAGGGGACAAAGATGAGATGGCAGAGAAGCCCCACTTGGCTCAGCCTTCCCCCTGCAGTGTCAGTTCTCTGGGACTGGCACTGCCTGGGGCAGCTCCCAACCTACGGTGTCAGTTCCTCTGCATCTCTTTGGCCGGCTGGACTGGATTGATTTGGGCATTGCAGTTCCGAGTTGCTGCTGCTTTGTGGGGTAAGAAAACTGACTCGCTGGGCACCAAAACCCACAGCCCTGGCCCCAACAGCTCCAGCTCAGTGCTGCGGCTGTGTATTGCAAAATTCCCTCTGAAATAGTTTTGGAGTGAAAAAACGCAGTCTCTTGGAGATCTATGCCAGGAAACTTCCTTGGCATCTCAGCAAGAAACAAGAAAGACGACTCTGTGTGCCAGTTCCCTGTCCCTTAAAGGGATCCCCTGAACCTCCTGCCTCTGTGGGAACCTTCCCCTCCAGGGTAAAACACTCTGGGTCCACTTGTAGCCCCCAGGTCTTAAAGGGACATTAACTCAAACTGCATGGATTGATGTAGAGGAAAAATGGAACACAATACACATTTTTTTTGGGTTGCCCAGGACAAGGTGAAAAAAAGAAAATACCTTAGCACACACAAACCAAATTATATCCAAAATGGATTGTATCAGTTAAACAGATGCTTAGATCTACTCAGGGTCTTTCAAAAATGGGAAGAGCCTTGGCAAATGTTCAATCCTAGGCAGATCCCGAGTGGCATGCATTTCAGCATTTCTTTGACAATGAAGCTCCAATCAAAATATTCCAGTCTGGTCAATGTATTTAGATCAAGATTAACATCTGCTCCATTAATAGCAACACTGGCAGGTTTCCTAGCACTCAGTAACAAGCTGAAATTACCACAAAAATATGCAAGAAGTTTCTTTCATGATTTAGTTCTTAAAAACATACCCATTTATTTAAATTAGTTACAGCCAAAAATTGGTAGGAGTGAATTTGGATAGAAATATTTTATGCACATGACCGACTGTGCATCCACATGGCTGTAAGAGCTAACGTCTAACAGCAGTGAGAAAGTTTAGAAATTAAGGTGTGCTATTAATTTTTCCTCTTTAATTCTCAGTTGTCATAGGCTCAGTCTTACCTTCTGATCCAGTTCTGGCACAGATAAATGTATTGTATGCACTCATGTGATACTGGCCTTTACTCTGCTACTCCACACTTTGCATTGAACTATAATCAAGTAGAGGACACCTCGTCTCTGAAGGAAAACCTCATTGCACTCTTCAACATCCTCACAAGGGAAAGCAGAGGGGAGGTACTGGTTCTTCTCTCATGATCAGTGACAGGACACGAGGAAATGGCATGAAGTTGTGTCAGGGAGGCATATGTTGGCTATTAAAAGGTTCTTCCCCAGAGGGTGGTTGGGCACTGGAGCAGGCTCCCCAGCGAACTGGTCACAGCACCAAGCCCAGCAGAGTTCGAGAAGTGTTTGGACAATGCTCTCAGGCACATGGTGTGACTTGTGATGTCCTGGAGACATCAGGGAGGGTCAGGCAGGGCCAGGAGGTGGAGTCGATGATCCTTGTGGGTCCTTATTAACTCAGGATATTCTGAGTCTGTAGTTTCATAGAGGCACTGCGAACCTTGGTGTCCCAAAGTGGAGCCCAGGACTTTCAGCAAGCCCATTTCACATATAAAAATATACAATATTTGGCTCCTACCTATGAATATAGTGAGCATAAGTCAGATATGGAGTGTATTTTATTGTATCATGGTTGCCACTGGAAGTGCCAGGAAAGTCATTATGCATGCTACTGTGATGTTAACATGGTCTCTGTGAATGGGAAAGGACTTCCTGCACACAATCATGCTGTTGGGGAATAGTCAAAGAAAAGTGCTAGACACCACTATTTTTAAGCTACTGTATATTCACCAGGAGGTTACCAAATACACAACAGATTTCTTAGGCAACATTTTTGAAAGTCAACTGAGTTTTTAAAGCTATGAGAAGCTACAGAATAAAATGAAGTTAGCATAAAAATTCAACATTGGTTTCATATGTAACAGAAGACTCAACTTTATATCCTTTTACAAATTAAGGCATCTCTCTGGTCTGCAGTTTTACCATATATTGCATTTCACAAAAGGGAGAAACAGTACAGCCAGCATTAGGCTAACTTGGAGGGAACTATCATGGAAGGCTTTGAACTTGCCAATGAAGAGAGTATCTCCAGCTTCTTGAAAAAACAGGGGATAAAAAAGTGCCCTTAGGCACAGAAGCACTCTCAGCAGATAGACCTAGGCATTTCACTCAAGTAGGGCAATCAAAACACTCCTCTATGATGCAAATGTAACAGTCACTTTGGATGATTCTCTCAAGATATACCCAAATCCTATAACACATGATGCAAGTTATATTCCCTACAGGTTGAGGAAGCACACTTAGGTTCTTCTCGAGTGTGCCAAAAGAAAATTACTTAAAATGCATTTTTATTTTATTAAAAATTATGTAGGTTGTCCCTTTTTTGGTTTGGAGTTTTGTTTGTTTGCAGTTATTCATTGTTGCTCTTTTTGCTTGTTTTTTAAATTTCATTTTCCATTCTTATGGAAAAGTAATTCTGGAACAATCTTACCTCAGTCTGTTCCCCATTTTCAGGTAGTCTTGTAGCAGCTAAGCAAATTACCTATGGCTAAAAGGTAGCACATCCATAGTCTCAGCTTTTACAAAGTGGCTTTTTATCAGACTAATTGGTTTAATGTACAATTTTCTTCATGCACACAAACCAGTCTTCTAGAGTACTTAGGTTTAACTCCTGAACATTGGCATCGGCTATAGCAATGTTTATGAGTAATATTGTTATCAATTAACACTGCACAAGTATTTTAGAAAAAATTGAAGTTTATTCATCTTTCAGTGGCTCAAATAGCAAATAAAAAGACAGGATAAGGCATCAGCCAAGACAAGTTTTGTGTGTCCAGTGGCTTCATAACACCTCAGTTCCCAGTATAGAGGTTCCAAAGCAAAGTCACAATGTTAGTGGTTAGACTCCCTGGCTAAACAGACCCAAATGAGTACACAGTAAGATGAAGACTGGCTTATATTTGCCAGTTACATGAGTAACTTTTATTCTGCACTTGGCAGTCTACTAAATGCACATACAAAATTCCTACTGATAAATATTTAACATGACAAATATAACTCCTAAGACTTGAGTCCCTAAAATGTCTGTTAGCATGAAAGCTAAATATTTGTTACCTAGTTTGCTTGAGCACATTTTAAACTGTCAGTTATAGGCTTACACATGTATAAAAAGTCTAACAGTTTGTGGAATTGATCTAGCCTGTCCCATCCCAGAGGAGTCCAAAATCCTCAAACATTCTGGTATATTTTTAGTTAAGATGTAGCACACTAACCGTGTGCTAGTATTCTTGGTGTTCTGAAGCAACGGAGGCAGTATGTTTTGTTTGGGGATTTTGGATGTGCATGATAAAGGTGTCTGTATTGCAAAGCACGTTTGATTGCTTGATATCAACATTAACTTGAAAAAGTAGCTACACTGTTCCCCATTTTAAAATCAACATAGACTAAACAGTACAAAACCTGCAAAGAGCTTCAGCATAACACACCATGTTCCCATAGCTAAGTATTAGGAACACAAAAGAAATTAATCAGAATTTCCCAGACAACATCTTAACTCAAAACACATAAGCGCTACTAGATCAGCCCCACTCCACCCAATTCCAGGGAGTTAAAACCCAAGGAAGGTCTAGACAAAAATCTATGCGCAAAAGGGACATTTCAAGGTACCAGCACGTTAAATTTTAAACAACCATTCCAGGCTTAGATGTGCCATAGGCTTATGACTTCAGTCTTATGTGTATTCTGACTTTTTACTTTTAAGATACCATATTGTCTACCAAGTTACAGATGACAGAATATGCTCTGTACTACTCACAATACCAGAGTATGGCACACATTTAAAGGACACTGCTAGGAGACAGCTAGTGAGCAAAATCATCCACATAACTGCACTCCACAGAGAGGGCAGTCTTGCACTGATGCGCAGCAATGGTCTCCATGCAACAGAGTTGAAAATACACCCTTGATTAAGCAACCTGCTTTGTCTGGGTTTTAAAATTAAGGCATATTCAAATGTTTCAATGTAAAAGATTATATCGCTCTTCTAAGTTAATCAGGTAATGCAGAATCACATATAGTTTTCCTCAACATAGCTGTTCACATATACATTATTCTTTTCTAATTTGCATAACTCCATGGCAAAGCAGCGGCATACTGCTTTGTTAGGTATCATGTTCACAATTGTAATTTTCAAGGCAACAAAAGACAAGATGAATTGACAAATACCAGTGATAAAAAAGTATGCTTTATAAGAACCCACAAAGTAATACTTTGCCTCTCTGTTCACTATTAAAGAAAAGACTACCTATGAAACACTACATTCAGAAGAAATGTGAGAAGGTAGGCAATTATGAAATGGACTGAACTTTGCTTCTCTTGAAGCCACATAATTTGTTTTCAGTGAATCTGACTTTCAGTGCAGCTCCAATTCATGCTTTTAGTGGTACATTACATTTTCCAACACGTTAGGGTAATTTCAGTCACTTCAGCCTTCAATAGGATGCTTATAAATTACGGTGTTTATTAGTATGGTCAGGGTAGGAAAGGAATCCAAGCTTTTGATTATAAAATGCAACATCTTTCTCTGATCCTCTTAGCTAGGCTTTTTCTTTTCTTCTTCCCATTCTTTTCTTTGCTGTCTTCCATTTTTCTGGCTCTAATTTCTCTCATTAAATCAAAAAACACCTAAAAAGATGTAAGAAGATAAATGCAAAAACAATCACAGACATGAGTTAATTTAAGCTAACACTGATATCCACTTGTTTAGAATAGAATCAATTATATGCAACCAGTGTGAGCAAACAAATATTAATCCAACAAATCTGTCACTGGTTTTGAAGGCCAAATTGATATGATGCAATCAAGCTTGTTTCATGGCACCATAATGTTCCCCTATCTCCTGATATTTGCTTATGAATCCTGTCAGACAATTTTAAACAAGAATTGAAACAAGGGGTATCATCACCAGCCAAGATTTTTATATGTTGTGTGTACATACTACTGAGGAGACTTAAGGAAATCAGTTTACCTTTTGAGTATTTTAAGTATTGAACTGCAAAGGTTGAAAAAGTGCAGCATCCAGTTTTAGAAACATATTAATGGAGCAGTAGCATACACTGAAATGTACGTATGGTATGTTGCATGATTCAAGTCTAAGCACAAAGTGACTAGGGAGAAAAAAAACCCTTTAAAGGGTTTTTTTTTTCCTTTAAAGCCAGGTTTTCAATCATACAACTACATAAACGATTTCTTACATCAGGTAATCTTGGCTGCAGCTTCATGATTACAATCATGAAGTTCACTTTCATCAAATGGTTTAGTAGGAAACAATTGTGACAAAGTTGGAGATACACCACTGACTTACGTGAGAGAGATCCTACTGACAGACAGTTAAGGCTTTATGATTGGACTGCTTAAAGCTACTTCACTAATTTGAACAGCAGATTTTGACTTGACTTACAGAAGGTTACAGCAAATAATATATATAAATCTTTATAATTTTACTGTAGGAAATCAGCTGAGCAATTCGAAAACTTCTCTTTCAGGAGAGAGTCTCTAGCTATCCTACCACCCTGAGAATGCCCAATCTCATCTGATCCTGGAAGGTAAGCAGGATCAGGCCTGGTTAGTACTTGAATAGGAGGCCCTCTGCGAATACCAGGTTCTCTAGGCTGCTTTTTTCAGCCCTGAGATGTGCTCAGTTGGTCAGAGCATGGTGCTAATAATGCCAAGGACATGGGTTTGATCCCTATATGGGCCATTCACATAGGAGTTGGACTCAATGATCCTTGTGGATCCCTTCCAATTCAGAATATTCTGTGATTCTCTGATACTTTGAAATTTAAACTAAGTGAAACAACTGTCAAGGGACTTGATCCATTTCTGTGAAACATGGACAGTGCAGGGGCTGAAAAGCTCCTCTAAGGAGCTCAGTAGGTTTTTATGACACTTATCCCAAATTGACTGTAGGAAAAGTATCAACCTTCAGAACATGAAATCCAAAGAAAATGAATGGAATTAAATCAATGGAGACATTTGTCTCTAGATTTTTAAATGTGCACTAAGTTTCTTGTATTTAAATCTGTGCTAATGGCAAGATGTAACTGTCAACTTGCTTAAGAACTGATACTGTACAACAGTATTTAGCTGTCTGGGATACATAACCTTCTGAGAAAATGTTTAGTGGGTCACCTTTGCCAAATTGAGTGGAGGCTGGCTGTGTTTTTCTCAAGTGTGTAAAATCACTATTCTGGAATTCAGAGAGGCCAGATTTCTTATACAATAGCAACCGAAGTTTGTGTAACAAACCCCAAAACCTTGTATGCTTCAAGTAACTAAAAATACCCAGGATTCACTTGTGCCAACAAGGCTTCATTTATGGGCTGTCAAACTTTAAATCTATATGACACATGCTAATCTGGATCCATTATGCCATCAGCTCCAAAAAGAAACCTGAAGCTCTCTGGTAGCTTACCATGTATGTGCAAAGGCTATTGACCCAAGAGCTATTGAAAAAATACATTACACGCACTTTTTTCCGCAGCTGCTGAATAATAATGAAATAGATGTAAAGAGCTGGAAATTTTTACAACTGTAATAGATGGCTGTTAACTGCAATTACTAACCAAAACTAAAAGATGTGTTAGTTTTTATAACAACAAAAAAATCCAAGCTGTATTCAACAATGAGGATGAGTTCTGCTATATTTGATTGACTTAAGAACTCAGTGCTGTTCTGTAGGGTAAATTACTATAGTACTGAACGATCAATTTCTTCAGTAAGATAACTGAGAGGACTCAACCAACAGTTAAATTATTGCAAAAGAGAACTTGCATTACAGCTCTCATACTGCAATTAACAGCTCATACATATGGATTACATTAGAGAATTTTTCACCAAGTGCAATGTGCAGCATCTGGATCAGGGCAACCCCAGACATGAGTACAGACTGGGAGATGAACTTGTTGAGAGCAGCCCTGTAGACAAAGACTTGGGGGCTTTCATAGGTGAAAAGCTGGACATGACCTGGCAGTGTGTGCTCACAGCCCAGGTGGTCAATGGTATCCTGGGCTGCAGCAAAAGAAGACTGGCTAACAGGTCAAGGTAGGTGATTGTCCCCTTCTACGCTGCTTTCATGAGACGCCACCTGCAGTGCTGTGCCCAGGTCTGGGGTCCTCAGCACAAGAAAAAACATGGACCTGTTGGAGTGGGTCCAGAGGAGGCCACAAAGATGATCAGAGGGCTGGAGCAGCTCTGCTATGAAGTAAGCTGGGGTTGTTCATACTAAAGAAGAGAATGCTCCAGGGAGACCTTATTGCAGCCTTTCAGTTCTTAAAGGAGGCTTTAAAAAAAAGACAGAAAGCATCTTTTTACATGGGCAGCTTGTGATAAGGTCCTTGGGGGAACAGGGGGAGAGATTTAAATGATTAATTGTAAAAAAATTCTTTATTGTGAGGGCAGTGAGGCACTGGAAAGGGTTGCCCAACAGAGATGTTGTGGATGCCCCAACTCTGGATATGTTCAAGGCCTGGTTGGACGGGGTTCTGAGCAACCTGATTGAGTGTCAGGTCCTTGCCCATGGCAGAAGGAATGGAACTAGACGATCGTTAAGGTCTCTTCCAACTCAAGCCTGGGATTCAATGTGGGATCAACTTTGTCAACAGCTCTGAAACGTTGGTACATTGCACTAAACCAACTTTTTTCTTTTGCCACACATCTGTTACTCTTACAGTCTACAAGGCTGACAGTTATTCTGAATTGCAAGAACTCGCATTCCTGCTGAAGCACAATTAATCAGCATTTTCTTTTCTTGGAGAAAAATATTCTCTTTATCTTATGAGCTTCTGACCAGGTTGGCACTTTTAGGCTTTTCATAGCTTCTGGGGTTCATCCATTCTTCATCGAAACAACATACAAAGAGGCAGATGGTTAAATGAGGGTAGGGAAGGCTCAAATCTCTCTTAATTTGCTTTTATAAGGTGATTTATTCTGACTGAGGATCAGAAAGTATTCTTCACTGTTCTGAAGTAGACTGTCCTCTAGTTACAGAAAATGCAGTATGACGTCTAGGCCAAAAGAGCTGACCCAAGAAAATTTTATCAGGTCTTATATCATGCCTTGGATAATAATGATTCCTTGCAGTTTAGAATGGGATAAATGTGTTACACCTAACATTTTCACTGTTCTACAAGGAGTCACTAAGTCATGCACTGCTTGCAAGCTAAGGAAGAAAAGTATTTGATTAAAATTCCACAAATTATTGCTAAAACTAAGAACATAAGGAGTACGACCCATGAGAAAGAGGGATAAAGTAAAAACTGATGCACAGATCGTTTAAGAGGCCAGTTATTACCTTGTCAACATTAGCTCGTGTTTTTGCTGAAGTTTCCACATAATTAACATTCCACTGATCAGCTCTGTTTTTTGCTTCCTCTACAGAAACTTGCCTTTTATCTTCCAAGTCTGATTTATTACCAACTAGCAAAAAAGGAACATTCTCATCTTCTTTTACTCGTAAGATTTGTTCCCTGGAGACAAAAAAAAAAAAAGAAAATAAAATGAAACTTTGCATAGAGTACCATTCTTAGAACACAGAAAGAATAACTCAGACTAAATGCTTTTACATCTTACAGTGAAAAGCCACTTATTCCTTTTATGTAGTTTATATAACATGAAAAGTCTTGAACTTAATTACGACATTATACAGAATGAAGACAGACAACTAGTCCTCCAGGAAGGAGCTGAGTCAATAAGAAATGAAAAAAATAGAACAGGATTGGTTTACGTGAGAATTTGTATTAATAATTCATTCCCTTTAACAGTGTTACTTGAGAGCATTTACCATTGTCTTTACATTACTATTTTTGATGGCCATTTTGATGTTCTCCAAGCTTCAGTTTTACAGCTGATCCTTTCCTAACAAAATGTGCCATTTTAAAGCTGATAAAATGGTCCATAGCATATCAAGACAAAATATCTTCCTTTCAGGAATCTTTCTCAAGTCAATTATAGTCAGTCCCTCCAGAGATCTTCATTTAATTATAAACCAGTGTACAGACACGAGCTGTATATGCATCACATTTTTAAGGAAAGACCCTTCTACTATATTAACTCCTAGGATGAAGGTTTAAAACTATAAATAAAACTCAATACTACAAATAGTTTGGTATGTAAGTCTTTGACACTTTAAAAAATAATGGAATTTTCCTTCTAACTGAAAATGCATTAATACTATCAGGAAGAAGAGTTGTCTCAGAAAAGAATATTCTGTATTTTGTCTATGATAAAAGGAGTATAAAGTTAGTTGTGAAATGCAGCCCTTTCTCATGGAGCAATTTCTGAAAGATTGATAAAAAGCAGAGATAAATAAATTTCTTTTGCTGGCTGAGGTGAAACCAAATTTAACATTGAAGGGAGAGAAACTGAAGACAGTTAAGTAATTGATATTCTAAAGGGCCTTGATTTGGTATATGGCATTATAAAAAGCTCTGAACAGCATGCAGTCTTTTGGAGTAAGCCTACTCACAGAGCTGAGAAACTGAAGACAGTCCATAATTTTTTTAAAAACTGTACATTTAAGGCAGACTGTAACACCACATTTATGTATGAGGTATAATTAAAAAGCAGTATTTCTCCTCTTCCACACAAATATCAGTGCAAATGTTTTAAAAGAGTAAAAGTGGTTTGAATAGGCAGGGGATTAGGAAGATGGCCAGAAGAAAACTCAGTACATCATGGCAGTACCTGTGTAAGTAAGACCCCTGGTTAAAACTAGTATCTTTCAACACTAGTTATCAGGGCAATGCTATACTGCGTTAGTGTGTCAAGGTTTTGATAGTGGCAGGTCTATAGGTGTGGCTTCTGTGAGAAGCTTCCCCAATGTCCACTATTGGCAGAGCCAATGCCAGCCAGCTCTGGGACAGACTCACCGCTGGCCAAGACCAAGCCAGTGGTAGTAACATCTCTATAAAAACTTATTTAGAAAGATAAAAAAGAAGTTATTGCACAGATACAATTGCAGTCAGAGAGGAAAGGAGTGAGAACACGTGAGAGGAGCAACCATATATAGATACTGAGGTCAATGAAGAAAGGGGAGGAAGTGCTTCAGGCACCAGAGCTGGGATTGCCCTTCAGTCCATGAAGGACACCCATGCTAGGGTATGCTCCTGGTAGGGAACTGTAGGCCCCCAGAGAGATGGGTCCATGCTAAAGTGGGTTTACTGGCAGGAACTGTGACCCTGTGAGGGACCTACGCTGGAGCAGTCTGTTCCTGAAGGACTGCAGCCCATGGAAAGGGACCTATGCTGGAGCAGCTAGAGAGCTGCAGCTTGTAGCTGTAGCAACTTTTCACACTGGAAAGTCCATGGAGAGCTGTCTCCCATGGGAGGGATTCCCCACTGGAGCAGGGGCAGGACTCCTCTCCCTGAGGAACATGCAACAGCAGGAACAATTATGAACTGACCGTAACCCCCATTCCCTGTCTCCCTGCACCATTGGGAGGGAGAAGGCAGAGCCCAGGAAAGAGGGAGGAAGGGGTGCGGTGGAAGGTATTTTTAAAGCTAATTTTACTTCTCATTATCCTGCTTTGATTTTAATTGGCAATAAATTAAATTAATTTCCCCAAGTTGTGTCTGTTTTGCCTGTGATGGTAATCAGTAAGTGATCTCTTCCTGTCCTAAACTCATCAGCCTTTCATTGTATTTTCTCTTCTCTGTCCAGCTGAGCAGAGAAGAGATAGAGGGGCTTTGGTGGGTACCTGGGATAAATGCCAGGTCAAATCACCACAAATGACAAAGAATTTCACCATGTAAAAAGTTAATCTAACAGCAATCCAGATGATGATACTCATATTCTCCTTTGAGGCCCTTTTGAAGACTAAACAAGAAATATCTAATTAATGATGTGCCAGCTTGAAATGTAGAACTTAAAAAAACCCACACTGTGAGAGCCAGACCAATTCTACTCAAGCAAGCCCAAATTTTATCAAACTACCTTTCAAATGTTTAAAAGTCTAGTTACTGCAGGTCTGTATTCTATTGAAAAAAATTACTTGGAGCAACAGCATTTCAGAGCATACCAGGAACCCCATCGAATAGCAGTAAAAAACTCTCCTGTTGGAGGTCTGCCATTCCAACAGAACAAAATTCCATGAAAACAAACATCCAACTTCTTCTTGTCATATTCTTTAATATTTGGCTCTTAAGTAGTATGCCACTCAGACTACTCAAGAGTGCCAAAGGTACTTTAACTGCACCTTCAAGAGATACACATTACTTTTACACAGAGCAGAAAAAAATATTTTTCTGAGTTTTATTTTAGCATTTAGTCCTCTACGGTTCACTTTTGTATTTGGATTGGAGAGAATTTTAATATCCTTACTTGAAGGGATTTTTTTCCTTCATTTTTCCCGTATCAATGTGTACACTGCTAACTCTCACTTTTACTGGAAAGCAGGAATTTTCTAAGGCCAAAATCATGTATTTTGAAGCATTGGCAGGATTTTAAACAGATTTGAATAGGTCATTTTGCACTGTAGGGGAGCTGAACTACACTAAACTGTCGTCCATGATTGACAGTATCGAGCATAAGCCTGCAAACAAACAAGGCCTGCTCCACTCTCTCTCAAAATACATAAAAACAGACATATAGAGACAAAAATAAATTAATAAAAACCAAAAAAACCACTAGAAGATGAAAAATTCACTTTCTCCCCTCTTCCTTAGAGATATTAATTTTGCTACTCAGTGCTATTTAAGTTGACCTGTGACAGCATCTCCAAGATTAATTTCAATGGGATGCACTTTGAACTGGTAAAACTGTTTTGATATCTTATGTCCTTTTTTTAATACAGTAATGAGTGATTTAAATGCTTTCTCTCTCAACTGAAATTAAGCACCTATAATATACCACTGCTTGTATAATATTCTATTACTATCATAGGAGTTTAATATGATGCAGTCTGGCTGAGACCATGGTGAGGCAGCTGTCTTCTGAACATTGCTGTGTATCTGTGAATAGCCTTTCTGCTATTCAGAAACACAGCAGCTAAGATATCTGAAATGGTACAGATAGCAAAGGCCTGGCTAGGCATCTGTTTAAAATATTTTGTGACAACAGGAAGACCTGCCATCCAATCTGGACCCTCAAAAGGATATTACAGAACACACACATCCCGAAAAAATCACTTTCAATCGTCTCTGTAATTAGAATTATTATCTTGCCTTGTAACTTACCTGAAGTCTGCAGTTGCTGCAAAGGATTCCAGCTCTGTAATAGAGAAGACGCAAAGAAAACCTTCTCCACTTCGGAAGTAGTTGTCTCTAATTGCAGCATAGTCCTCCTGCCCTGCAGTATCCAATATATCAATTTGGACTTCTTCCCCATCCAGAACCACCTTTTTCCTGTAGCTATCTGCTTTGGTGGGCTCATAGTCTTCAACAAACTAGAAAAAAAACCTTAATGATGTAAAATCATGCCTGTACAAAGCAATTGCTTCTGTTTGCACATAAGGATATAGCAAACATATTAAATGGGTACTGTACCTAATAATTAGGCATAATGCATTTAGGCCCTGGGGAGTACTCAAACAACTCATAGTTTAAGCAAACTCTTCATGAGCCCAAACAGTTTTCAGGTTTTTGTTTTCCTCAGCCATTATAAGGAAATGTAGAGGCAATTTCAAAACATCAGTGTGTGTGCACTACTCAAACCTCTACTTCTGGTTCAAGCACAACATCTGGTTGTGTTCCATTATGAAATCAGGTAAACCTGACTTGGGATATATTTAGTGTCAACTTTTAAAATACACTGAATGCTTAACTTCTGACTTTTAATCAAAAAGGATGACTTCCACTGGAAAAAAAAAAAAAAGGAAAAGAGAAACTGATTTTCCTTCCTCTCTTCAACAGCAGCAAAAAGAACATGGAAGGAATTGGTTGTTTCAGGCATCATGCAACTCAACTAAGTGAAGAAGCTTTCAACCAAGTTCTAATAGGTCTAGTGAGCAATACAAAAAAAATGCAGTAATACGACAGAGTATTGAACATCTGAGAAGTCTGAAAAAGGCCAAATTTTCCCTTCACAGGTACCTCTAGAGGAAAATCAGTAATCTCAATACATATTTTTGTTCCACTTATGGCTGAATTTCATACCACATCACATACACTTAGACCCTTTCAAAAAATAATTGTACAAACGTAACTTAAACAACACTATGTAGCAGGCACCTCCTGAGATAATTTCTAATACAGACTCTTACCTCATCATACATAAACTGTAGTGTTAAAGCAGATTTTCCTACACCACCGCTTCCCACCATGATGACTTTGTGTAAAGCCAATGAATTCTGTCCTTTAGGTTTATTTGCTGCCATCTTTGGATTGCAGAAAATTCACAGGTATCAAATGAAAAAATCTAGAAAAAAAGTATTTCTTCATTAGTTTTCTTTTCCTTTTCCACATGAACTAATAAAGTGGATTTTTTTCAAATCTCTACGTATTTAATGACTTAATTTCAGTTCTTCTTTAGTAAAAGCTACCTGTTCTTTCACTGGAAATCATTCCACAAATTATATTGAGCTCATATTTTTTTTTTAAATTAAGCAAAGAAATCCTTCACCATTTGGAAACAGCATTTTGGTGTGTAGTGTTTCTTTTAGTGGCACAGTAGGTGTCAAGAATTCTTGATAGTTTACTACGCAAGAATTGAAAAAGGAAGCCACAGTGAGTCAACACTATATAAGAAAAAATGGTATGACAGCTGCAGGGGAAGAAAACAGACTTTTGAAGGGATTTCCACTTTAAATGGCAAGCACTAAGACACAGCAGCAAGGATTAGCTAGAGTACTTTTACAGGAAAAGCAAGCAAACTTAGAATCTAAAAATACACAGTTTCAGTAAGTCAGAAACTAAAATAACAATCTAGTTTATACAGTGTGGAAAGATTCAACTTGCCTACAAACATAATTATTTTGCATATTTAGAGTAGTTGTCTCAGTCCTGTGACTGCTTGTTTAAACACAAGTCTCTGCATCTCACCAACACCAAAGGGCTCTATGACAGCTAATTCACTTAGTTTAATGTACATGTGTACAACCACAAAAAGCAAAAATTGCACCAACTTTTTTAAAAAATCAGGCATGATATAGTTTTAGTGAATCTCTATTTTCTCACACCTTTGTTTCATTCCCTACCTATCCCAAAATCAATAAAACTGTATTTGTGAATGCTTGAAGTTCTTAAAATACACAAAAGTCCCTGTATATGACAAAATGTGCTCTCCTCCAGAGACTTAAGATCAAAACAAGGTCTGAACTCCAAAACAGACAATAACATCCACTTTATAAATACAAGAAAGATTCATGGTAGCAACTAAAAACCAAATAAAACTTCTTTTTATTAGAAAACTCAAAAAGAGCACATTCACACAGCAGCAGAGCTCAGATATATACCTAACTACCAGATAATAACACAGCATAATAACTTGGCATGATTACCTCATTACCTTTAGCCATCATGATTATTTGACAATGTCACACTAAAAGTACACCCTACTATACTGCATAACGAGTATGTGCAGCTTAAACAAGCAGAATGCAAAGCATAACAACTTTCTTAAAACTTGTATCGAAATCCCCAGTTGACGCCATGCAGTAAAGGCTTTGTTAGCAGTGATGCAGGTAGTATAAAAGCCTGATGACTAAAGCTTCATTGGAGATTAAGCCAATCCTTCCTGGAAGTAAAAATAAATAAATACATGCCATTAAGGTTCTCATACTGTCATGCCAGCAAGCAGGCTGGGGATGAGCAAGCAGCTGGAAACACAGCTGGACCAACTGACCAAAGGGTATCACCATGCCCATAGTTTAGCAATACATGGTGGCAGAGAGGTTTGAAGTTTGTCAGCGCTGCTGTTGCTCAGGAACTGGCTGGGCACTGGTTAGCTACCAGTGAGCAAATTTTCTTTTAATCTCTTTTCTTGGGTTTGTTTTCCTTTTTAAAAAATACTTATGGAGTTATCATTATCTCAACCTGCAACTTTTCTCACTTTTACCTTTTCTCTCCCCCCTCCCACCAGTGAAGGGGGGAGCGAGCAAGCAGTGGTACTTAGCTGCCTACCAAGATTAATCCACAACTTATGTGACAAACTCTTGAGATCACATCAGCACTGCTACCCATTATGTCGTCAAAGAATTCTGAAAATGCAACTGAAATTTATGTCAAATTATTTTTCCCAGAAAGCTTATCTAAGCAAAATAAGCATAAGTAAGCTGCTATACTCATTACAGAAATGTAACAAATACAACGAATATCATGCTACAAGTTCTTTTAAAAAGGAGAT
>VZTN01004980.1:2735-33626 GCA_013400515.1 Erpornis zantholeuca | reverse complement strand
AGTGCACTAATGCTACCAAATAAATTGTTTGAAGTTCTTCAAGGCTTATAGAAGATGAACTCTTATCAGGTTTTAGCTTTGTGTTATTTTTATTGCTCCTTCTCCATTCTCCCTTTTTCATTTCATTCCCCAATAAAGAACTAAAAGCTGTGTAAAAATGAGAGAAGATATTTTTCCAATTACTACAGGTGTTTATATATATACTGCTGCACTTCGNTATAACATATATTAACAAGGGTGCCAAAAATTTATCGTGAGATTCTTAACTGAAGCATGTGGGTAGAGAAAATAACAAATCTGATGGCAATTAGGAAGCATAAGTGCATCAGGAAAAGAATCTATTTTTAGAAGAAAATGGAAATAAAGCAAAGGAGAGCAAAGCAATAACACTATTCCAGAACAGAAAATAGCTAAAATGTTTGTCTGGTAGTTGGAAGACCTGAGGCAGATAGTCAGACATGGATAATTGGACTTGAGTCTCCACCAGTCAAGCTTCATGACAAGTCCATCCTCTTTGTTTTTCTAAGAAAAGGGGAGTTGTCAGAATGTCTCCATTAAAAAAGAAAACGTATCATAAAACTTTATCACTCAAAACTGACGTGTCACAGAAAGCTTGTTTCAGAGAATATTCATCCACAAAATCAAAATGTTTAAACAAAAATTTCCACCACTCCCACATACCTTTTTTAGAAGGTGGCAAAATAATTCCTTCTGTTGCTATTACATAGCCAAGTCAGAATACAGTGTGCTTGCAGCTTGGTATAAAAATATGCACAGAAGAGATTCTTAAAGAGACTGAGTGAAATGGTCGCTCGTGTTCAAAAAAACTGCAAAAGAATTCCGAACCACTTTGAGGATGTGATTTAAAAGTCAGTCAGCACTGGTTTGAGTAGAATACAAAAAAATACAAGTTTGTGTTTTCTCAAAGCGTGAACAGGAGTGTTTGCACAAATTATGTTGCACAAATTATAAAAGCCACCCACATAGCAGTGTCAAGGACAGCCCTGTTCCTGGTACTGTAGCCTACAGCTACAAAATTGCTATCCTAAGGTGTTGAGCAAATTGTGAGCAAGCCAAAAATTAAAATGTGGATCCCATTCATTAGTTCACATGTAGCTACTCTTGATTTTAAGGGGATTTTTTAGGGTACATTTTATTCAGATTCTCGTTTCAGTTGTTCTTTGTGGGTTTGTGCTTTCCTGTACAGGTTTCTCTCCAACACTGGTTCAAGGGCCAGCTTCTATGATCCAGTAATTTTCCCACCTTTAAAAGAGCTCTATGGCCTTTCCTGTTTTCAGCATCTTTTCTATTAAAAACCTTTTTGCTTCAGGTTCATCTCTTATGCAAAAGTTTTGAGTTTTTTGTTTCAGAAACATTGATGGGGTTTTTTTGCCTCTGAATGTACACTACAGTGTACATCACTTAATCTACTAATTGCAGTTTAGTCACGGGTAAGAATTAAAACAAAAATCTTTGGAAAATCTTTATTACTAATATGTTATTTTAATAGGAAATCATCTCTGCCTCTACTTTCTAAATATGATATTCTTTTCTAGTTACTGAGGTTCCAAGACAGAAGTTTATTGCAGTCTCTGTTCATTGTGGCTTATCGAACACTTCTTAACATACCACAAGAAACACAGAAAGAAAGTCCAAAACTTAGAACTTGTAGATAATACACAAAAAACAGTTTAAGCAGAAGATGCCAAGGATAATGGTGCTGTTTGAGGCCCCTGTAATATTGGGGGAAAAACCAAGCAAAACAAACTCCCATATTTAACATCTCCACGGTCTCTAGAAAACAAAATATATCTCAAACTGCAAAACATCACAGAAACCCAAAGAGAAGCAAAATCACTGTGATTACCTAGCAGTGCACAGAAACATTTCTCACTCAGATTTAGGTCAGTATGCTGAGTCTGTGCAAGGTGACATGGTAGCAGACTGAAGGCCTCTTCAGTCAAATTCTAGCAAGGAACAATGATTTTGAAAGGCAGCGAGTAAACACATAAAGCTTTGTGATCAAATTATGAATAACCATGTGGAAGGTAAATAATTTTTTGCTTTCCATTTCCATCACAGACAGCTAACAGAAACCTTTCAGCCCACATTATCCTTTAGTATAAGTAGTTCCTCTTCCTTCTCAGTACTTACTACTCACATGTAATTTTAAGGTTCGTATTTTCTTACTCAGCCAAGTGGAAATAGCACCATGTCAGAACAGATAAGAGGAACAGATATAGGACATAAAATTGTTAACTTAGTGTGCAGTGAAAGAATATTTCAATTGTGATAGAGCATCACTAAAAGACCTTGCAGAGGCTTTGCAAACTGCTGCATCACCAGTCTAATTACAGCCACACATCTCAGCTGGAGAGCGGGAAATACATTCCTACCTAAATCTAATGTCAGTGGAATATTTTAATTATGCCTCAGGCAGTGAGCTTCCAAAAAAAATTAACAGATCACAAAGGAAGACCTTCCTCCTCTGCAGTCATCTTCTAAAATGTTCTGAAGCCATTGTGTCTCTCCTTCCTTCATATCTGCCTTGGTCTTTCCAAACAAGCCAGGTATACTGGTTTTGTGCCAATAAACATCGTCTGGTGAAGTCAATTTAGCGGAGCACAAAAATTTTGGAAGCCGTAGGATCTACAGAGATTGCACACTGCACATATTTATGTTGGCCAATAGAGATTTTACTTTTTTATTTTCTCTAATTGAACTTCAGAATTCTTAATTTAAAAAGTATAAAGTTTCCAAGCCAAGTAGTATTGTGTTCTATTTCTAACACACATTTCTAACATAAATCATCCTGAAATCAGACTTCAGTTTATTGATTTGTCTGACTGTAACTAGCTGTACTCAGTTCCATCACCATGAGGCTTCACACAAATGAAAACAATTAGAACGATTGGAGGTTTTCCACACAGTACCTAAATATTAAGAAAAATATTCTGTATTATTGTTAATGACTTCTATTCTTAAAACCTTTCTAAAGCTGAATTACCTCTGGACTTGCACACAAATTAGTTGCCTGAAGAAAGGGCCTGTGGTCTAATCTCCAGTATATTAGAGGGATCTATATCTGATTGGTAGGCAGTGCCCAGTAGTCATGTTTTCTTTTCCCCTTTGGAATAAGGCCAATTCAAAAGTGACATCTATGAATTACTGGGTTACCTGAAGGTTAAGCTACTTAAGGGAAGAAAAAAAATCATTTACAAGTTGAAAATCTTTGTTTGCAAATCTTACCTTTGTCTAGGTTGAATGCTTCTAACAATATCATAGGAGCCCCACAGAGAAAGCAAGATCACGAGTAAGTATTTGATGCTCCAGTGTTCCATTGCCTAGAAGAGAAGGATGCTGCCATTACTGCAAGCACATAAACTTTGATTACACTTCTTAAAGTCATTTGCTAAAGCGTAAAATAAAGTGCAAGAGGCTACATTAAGATGCTTCATTGAGTTTTAATCAAAGGGAGAAATGATACTTCTATTTACTATTTATCTTCAAAATGTGACTGATTTTTCCAGTGATAATTGCTGAATTTCTGTAATGGTTGGTGTTAAGTGTGTCTAGATATTAATACAATTTAGTTTTAATGATGTGCCAGTTAATTACAAAAATTTACTCACATACCCATGCAAACCCTGCAGTTCTGACTCAATTTTTAGAAGGTAAACTCACTTGTTCTGACATATGCTTTAGCAAGTAAAATATTAACAGAGTTAATGTTGTATTGAAGTCCTATTTTTTCTCTCACAATAATACTGTTACATTTTTTACTGCATTAGCTAAGTCTTTCAATATGTTGGTACAGTACCTATACAAAATACAGAATTGTGGAACAGACTAAAAAGGGGTAACATATAGTGCAAATGTACATTTTGCAATGAGAGAAAACCAGAAAAAATCGAATTTTAATAAATAAATGCTTATCTGTTTAAAAAAACCCTGATTCAATAATATCAGGCAAAGCATGGAAAAAATCCTATTAAAAAAAACTTGAATAGTGTTCCATTTTCAAAATACATAAAAAGCGAAAATGAAAAGAGAACAGAACCCTTCTCATTTTTTACTAACAGCCAAGCAGATTTAAATGTGAATATTTCTAACCAAATATGAGCCCTCTTGAATAACAAAAGGTTGACTGTACTAGTTAGCATTTAATCAAATTGCTTTAATATGATATTCTTATTTCTAGGGTAATCATTCACATTTTGCCAAGGTAGCTTAACCACTAAACTTACAGGCTTTCCACAAAATGAAATTTTGACCACCCTTTATCTGTAGAAACCCCCCTGCACTTATAAAATTGCTCTCTTGCCCTGGTGGGGGCAGTTGCACTGCCTCTGGTTTCAGAAGAGTAAAATGGAACATAGAAATGTGTCTCTAAATCAGGAAGAAAAGCACCTGCAAGTTGAACAAATTAACTCCACGAGTTAGTCACAAAACCACAATAACCATGTTCTGCTGAAACTCACACATGTATGCAGGGAATGCCGCAGTGGTACTTATTCCATGGGGAGACAAGGACAGTGGAGGACACATTAATGCTTTGTATCATTTCTGTCACATAAAACAACAACAACAGAACTGAACAGACCTTATGAAAACACAGAAAACTGAAGGAAGAGGATAAGAACTCCCAAGTATTTTGTGAGCAAGGTTCCTTTCTCTGGTGTAAATCAACACTGACTTTTATGGAGTTACATTAGCCCATGCCAGATGGAAGTTTGAATTTCATCAGAAAGGCAACCGTAGGAGGGAACAACAAGTAAACTAAGTTTCCCTGTCAGTAATTAGACATTAAAAATAACAATAGCAACTGTAATCAAGAGGAACAAGAGGCTCCAGCATAAGTTTTAGCCAAAGGCATGCTGGGCTAAAATAAGATTAAAGAACACAATGCCAGAGACAATTCATAAACTGGGAGAAAAAAGGCTAATGACCATTAAAAAGGCTAAAGGCTATCTAAATAATACCTGGCAGGAGCACTCCAAAAACCACACCTGTTGTTGGGAATCTACTCTCCTCTTTGAAGAGGAGAGCTACTTTAGGCTATTTCTTGCAGCTGTCATGAAACAAAATATCAAAGTAAAACTGAAATTTACTATTATATTCCAAATGCCAGAGTCTGTCCTCAAAGTACTTCCTGGTTATAAGGATACAAAATTCCATGTTATGAATACATGAGAAACAGCCATGCAGTATCAAAGGCTTCAAGGTGTGGATTTTTAACCTTCAGGATATAATCACAACTGCTCACTTTCAGCAAATATAGGTAAACTGAATTAGTACAATTGAGGGAGTTTTAGCATCAACTTTCTTAACTTAATATAAACTCGGCGCTTTATGTTTGTTCTCAAAATAAATCCGAACATTTCTATTTGTTTGGAATCTTCGTGCCAGGATCACAGAATAGACAAAGCTGTATCTAATTGGTAGGATTGGAAAAAAAAAAGGGTGCAAGACTTCCTGATTTCATGACCATTTCAGGTATGTTCCACTGGTACATTCCAGATGCAAGGTAATAGAATCACTAGAGTCATTAAGGAATTGCTAGAAATCCCTCCCTCATTGAAAAGTTGCACTTAACAGAACTACTTATAATAATTTTCAAAAAGCACCTGAAATTCATTGTACAAACAAACTCAATGGAAAAAAACTTAAAAGGGACTCGACATTTTATTTTGTGAATTATAAAGTTTATGGACTTAGGAATCTGCATGAAAAGGAAGACCAAATTACTGTGTTGTTTGTAAATAGTTTCAGAGACAAAACAACCCTCTCTTTTAAAGATAATCCTTCAGCTCAAGGATGATTTACTGCATACCTGTGTTTCAAATCTTGCTGACAGTGACTGCCTTTACCTGACTCAATAGTACAATTCATACTCCAGCTATGTCTGCAACACATTCATTTTAATAAACTTTTACTCAGTTTCCCATATTCTGCTGTCAATGATTTTGTTGCTGTGCTTCATCTATCAGCAATTTCCCCTCTTCTGTGGGGTCATGACAGATCACTCAGCACCACCACACCTCGCCTAAGTGTCCCTTTGTTGTCTCTTTAATTGGAACACCCTTTATCTCAAATTAAGGCAAGGCTCCAGTGCTGTAACTTATTGGTACACAAAGGCAGCCCAAACAAAGTATCTATTCTTAGGTTTGGTAGAACATATTTTATGAGGTTCTTATTGAATCTAAGAATAATATACACACTCTGCTTCCTACCCATAGAGTAGCAAAAAGAAAAAACCAACAAGTCTAAACTCCACCCACAACCCTTTTCCAGTGAGCTACTAAAACAAAGCTGAGTCCCTACAGTCAGTGAAAAGGGCACATAAAGACTTGGAGAACACAATTAGTTATCACTGTTTAGAAACAGAAGTGGAACCTCTCCAGATAAAGCAGGGATGTCTGGACCACTTGGCTCAGCTCCACAGCAGCCTAGAGAGAAGAGTCCAGTGTGCTGAGCTCTTGAGACATAAGCTGAAGAGCACCAGCATACCAGGTCACTCCTTTAGTACTCTCACTATCCAGTCAAGCAGAGAGGATACAATGAAATGGAATGAAAAAGAATTAAGATAATTCCCATCTATAGAACTTCATGTAAGTCATCAAGCAGTCCTATCAGGCTCAATTATATCCTCCAACCTTCTCTACAGATTTACCCAGAGTTACCTACCTCCACAACCAGTTATTATACTGCATTTGTGAGGAAGAAGGATAACTAACATACATTCACACATTCTCTAACAGTTCCCCATAATTTGTAGGTCTGAGATACAGAACAAGGTAGGTCTGTTATCCAACAGTAACTTCACACCCAGCAAGATCCTACTTTCAATGAACCATAATGCATCCTTCAAGTGCTGGAACTGAGTCCCACAGAGAACACATACATCCCACCTGTCCTCTCCCTTTGATATAAAAAGATGTAAAAACCATCAGCAGATAAAACCCACCTATCTGTAAAAGTCACATGACAAATATTTTTCTCAGCTGCCTCTAATGAACTCTGGTGTTTTCTTTTAAAATAATTTATGTGGAGACCAATTATTTTGTTTCTTTCCAGGTGACAGTGATATGGCTACTTAGTTTCAGGTGGTAAAAAAATTAAAATTGCTGTCAAACAATTCTCTAAATATCCAATTCTCCTAAATCCTGCTTCAACCCTTACTGCTTTTCTCAGTGACATCAGGTTTTGGAGTCTGTGATTCTATTTTAGCTTGTTTGAACCTTTTATTTTTAAACTGGATAGTTCACTGAGGAGCAAGCCATAGTTTCCTTGGCTTAAAAAAAAGTGCCTTTGTAAATGATGTGGTAATGATCTCTCTCAGCTTCATGCTTAACTCATTGAGATCTATAAATCACTCTCAGATGCTGTCTCATGCAAGATAATAACTCAAAATAGAAATCTCATTTAATTCCACTGCAGTTAAACCAATTAATATATCATGTATCTTTTCAGACACCACAAGTTTATCTACCTTCCCCAACATTTTGTACTGCTCTCTGTCTTTTACCTGATCCTGCAGCAGAGCATCTTTAATCCGGGTTCTTTTTTCAGGGAAATGACAGAAAGAGTTTCTTTCTCTGAAGTCTCATGCCTTCCTGTACTTTTTTTCCCAGGGCTCTCTTTCCCCCTGTTTGAAACCACTACAATTTGCAGAGCAACAAACTTTAATCTTGCTCTCTGCCCCTCACCACTCTATGAAACACATTTTAATTTCTTTTTACAGCTAAGGGCAAATGTCTTTCCCATCAAATGCATTGAAAGTAGAGTGATTTTGAATATACAGTATATGCAGAAATAGTCAGAAATTGATCAACAGTAATCAGAAGAATACATAAAGATAAAACACAAGTTTGCAAAACCCATAAATTTTCTGATTTATTATCTTCACTCATTAAAGCTCTATTATGTAGTAAATATGATCCATATTATAAGTCATGGAAGCAAACTGATAATTAAGTCCAAATTTTTCAGGATGCAAATTTGCTGGAGAATATAGATTACTGTGGTTACAAAAATAATAATAAATGCATCCTAGTAATATTCTTCCAAGAATATGGGTGGCACTGTCATACTGAGTGCATCTATACTGCTTTTAAACTGATGTGACATGGCCAAGCACTACTTAAAAGATTATCCTGTGAGAGGAAAGATATTTACTACTCGTGCAAGAGCAGCCAGTATTGTATTCTGCTAATCATCCTCATCTCTGAGGCATAAGATCTATATATGTACATACACAATGTACCAGAAAGCACTCAAAAGAACCACAGGCTAAATTTAGCAAAGTCTGGAAAATATTATTATACAACACATCGACTACTCTTTTTCTCCAGACAATGAACAAATTTCAGGAACAGTATTTTATCTGCACTCTCTCAAAAATCCTTTTTAATGATCAGGGAAAAAGAATGCTGGCATGTTTAATGGTCAGATTTTAAAATGACAACTCTCTTGGCTAGTTAAAGATTGCATATACAATTTCTGGTGTACTCTTGTTCTGTAATTAGACTATCTCTATTTTAAAATCAGGAGGAAGGATTAACATGAATAATCTGGTTCAGACTAATGGTCCCTTGAAATTTAAGGTTAAGATGATAATAAGCAGAATAAAAAATTCTTGGAAATTGCAAACCATTCTATTTTCTGAAACACGTATGCCTTTGTTTGAAGTAACATTAAAATGAAGAAAAAGAGTTATATCCTTCTTTTAACCTTCCAATTTTTTTTTTTTTTAGGTAACATTCACAGAGATCACTGCACAAACATTTATTTGACCATGATTCCTGAAGGACTTTATTATCCAGATCCATAGAAAAACTCAGAACATCAAAAGTGAAGAAATGCATGTCTAAATTTTCAGTCTTGGATACCATGCTCCAATCCAAACCCTTTTGCTATAAGATCATGACATTTTGAAACTACTCTTCTGGGTCCCTCTGAATGAACTTTTAGCTCAGTGGTCTCCTTCCCAACAGCAGAAAGGTGGGAATTTCCAATAAAAGCACCCCTGTGCATAACCAGACAACATTGTGGTGGCATTAATTTCAATCATTCACTGGCCCCTGATTTTCCCAGCAGGAGGTGCTGGTTTTGTATGAAATGATGTTATCTTCAAAAAAAGTCTTAGATGTCCACTGACAGTAGCAGCTATTGGCAGAAGTAATTTTCACAAGCAGAGGATGCACAGAGACAAAATCTATGTTACTGGACAAGTCATTTCTCCCAAAGGCTGGTTACATCTTTTGATCATACTCTGACTTTGTAATGAGAGAGGTTAGGGGCATGTATCATCCCTAACCCTTATTTTCTGACTGCAGTTGAAAGGGAAGTTAGGTGTGTGTTTCAAGTGGGAACTGTGCATGCTCTAGCACAGCCAGAGTTTTGGTTATTTTACTACAATCAGATGTCTATAATACACTAACTGGTCTGACCTATGCCCAAAATCAGGAGTCCATATTACATACACACGCAAATTCAAGTAAAATTATTTGAAATTACTATTATTACAACTGTCATTCTAACATCCATGAATCTGTCACAAGCCAGCTAGTTTTAAACTCACCAATATTAATCTTTTCAGCACATTAAGTACACAGCAGTGACAAGAAGTCCTGATATTAAATTCATTTCAAGAGGTGGAAACAAAAACATGTCTAACTTAGTCTCATCCTTCATGATACACCCCTGAGCATGGTCTCTGCATTTGTAGTTTGGTAGGAATCTGGCAGTTCTTGACTCTTACCATAGAAGTGAGTAATTCCAAATCTGTATCCACTTGTGGGATGAAGTAATTTACACAAATCACTTTGCTGGGGGGAAAAAGGAAGGGGGGAGAAGGGGAATGAAATTATTTAGCCATTGTGACTCTCCCAAGAATGAAGAGACCTAATTGTTTCAAATCAAATCCTAACTCAAGTTTCCTTCAGAAATTCACTTCAAGTAATTTTTAACAGTGAAATTGCAAGCTGATTTCTGCAGAACTTAGTCCTAAATAAATAGCTACAAGTTGTCTTCTCTTTGAATTGCACTAAAAATTGTCCAAGTGCTAGTTTCTATTTCATTATATTGAAATGATAATAGATTTCATTTCTATGTTGAAGCAGAATGTCAAATACCTTACATATGCACTTTATATTTAAAAGGAGGCAGGATACCAGGAGGGTCATATGGATTACAAATGGGTATCTCACAAGGCACTAAGTGGTTATAGTGGATGTCAGGCTTTTAAACAGTGGTTGAACATCTATCCCTACTTTGTTTCTCCTTTTACACCTGAGAGAATTGTTCTTTGTGTATCTGCAGTTGTTTGCATGTATCTAAACTTGCAAGTTTAACTTGCTGTTTTAACTTCAGTGGTGTTTCACAATATTATTTCTATTTAGTCAAGCTGATGCTCAGCATTTCTGAAAATAAAGTCAATATTTTGATGTCTGAATGTAGACTGGAGCAGTTTTTGAGTGACAAATTTCATTTTATATTACCACTTCATCCCACATCTCTATGTGGATTTCCTACAGAGAATGCTTTGGAAGCATTAATGCCCAAGTTTCACTGAGTCAACATGTGACTTCATCCATGACTAGTTTCTGTGTATGCTGGCAGCTCATCCTCTTAAGCTACATAGCAGATGTCTATAAACTTTATGTTCTAGGCAAAGAGGCTGTAACCTGGTGCTTCATCCTCCTTTACCTTTGCATTTTCATGAAGCTGACATTATTTCTCATTTGGGACACACCAATTGTGGAATATTTATAGAGGGGTAGAGTCTTTGTAGCAGTATTTTTGCATCCTTTTGTTTTAGTCATGCATGTCAAAAGCAGCAGATACAGAATAATACAACATAAGAGAGTCATTTACCCGAGTTCATTAGGAGTTTGGAAAAGGTCACAGAGACTGAATATAAAGGCTGTGTCAGGCCTTGGAAACAAAGAAGGTAGTGTTTATTTTAGCTTCATCTGGCAAGCAAACATAGTTCATAGCACTTCAACTTGGCTTTTTGAAACGTCATATTTTTTTAATTACAACAGTGAGCTGGAGGAGCTAAGTAGCTTCTCATTTCTTTTTTCAATAAGCCCTTCAGACAGAGGGGAAAAGCCTTCCTAAGCCTGCGGCACAACACTGCTTGCAGCAAGGCTGTACCTGAATTAGCAAACCAGCCCTAACTCCCATTGATGGGACATGGAAAGAATAGACTGCTCCCAGAATGTCTTAGGGAAAAAGATAACAAAAGAAAGGACATGGAAGTAAAACATATAAATTTACCAATACAACTCAGGATTTAAAAAAAAAATTCTTATTTTACACTACAAGTGTCAAATAATTGCACTTGTATTATGAAATATGATGTGAGTGCATATGCTGTATTGATTTTGCATGGCAAGGTTTTTTGGGGTGCTAGAGGGGTGGCTTCTGTTCCCATGCCTGGTGGAGCCAGTGCCAGCTGGCCCCAAGACAGGTCTGTCACTGGACAAGGCCAAGCCCATCAAGAACAGTGGTCGTGCCTCTATCATTACAGTGCTATGCTCAAGAGATTAACTCAATTGAAAATACATGAATGGCTACATATTACCATCCTTGAATGATGGTGCACTGAATCCTTGGATTTTAATTTACTCACCATTTTTTAACCTTGTGCTTCATTAGGCATCTGTAAAAATTACCAACAGCAATGCCCAGAACACCTAACCAGAAGATAAAGATGATTCAAGCAGACTCCCATGTTCATTAATAGTTTTATGTCTTATAACCTGAGGTTAAAAAGAAATCTGCCTCTCATGTTTCTCTGGACCCAGTTTTACCAAATACAAAATGATCCTGTCAGGAGCTAAGGCACTGCAATTGCAAGAATTTTTCAATACTTAGAGGTTTCAGCATTTTTGTTAGTAAGTGGATGCTTCTGGCACATCAAATTTAAGGAAAAGAACAGGAAAGAATTTCCTTATTTAAGTTACAAAGCCATTACAAAGAAAGCTATCAACTCCTAGAGGCGTTTGTCATTTTGGAAATACATTTGTGTTTCTAAAATGAGTTTTACAGTATTTATTGCAAACATATTTGTAGTATAGATATTTCAGTTCTAATTCAGTATTTAAATACTTAAATAAGCAAAAGAATTATAAGCCAGCTTTCTGCCTATTGCACTGTTTATTTCTTCTCTAAAATAGTACTATGAGTTTTTTCAAACTCTCTTCATAAAAGAGAATGTTTCAATGAGTCGAATAATTTTCAATATTTAGAGAGATAAGCGTTATAACTCAAATAAACCTTCACCACTCATTTACAAACATATTATACATTTACAAATATTATACAATTTTCCTCAATGTTTTTTTCCATTCTGCCTTTATGTATTCTAATATTGTTTGGTTTGGTTTTTTTTTTCCTGAAGCTGCTTTCAGCAAAGGATTTTTTTCTTAGGTTTCTACAACAACAGCAAGCTAACTGAGCTGAGTCAGTGTGGAAATCTAGAAGTTGTTCTGTTGTCTTCCTACCTCGTGTACATTACTTTACATTTAGACCCTGTTTTCCTTTTTGTTATCCTCTTTAGTTGCTAAAAGAACTCTTTTAAATTACAGTTGTATTCCCTTGGCTTGGTTCATCTTGATTCCTTCACTATTAAACTCTTCAATCCTTGTGATCTGTCTTTTATTTGAACACTCACACACCCTGTTTTTCCTGTTGTTTGTATCTGAGGTCAATTACTACTGCACAAGGGGGTGTGTGTGTATAAATATATATGTATATATGTATACATATGTATATATGTCTGTGCAGGAAGTGTCTTCTGTTTGGTTATCTTGCTTCAGAGCATTTCTCAAATTTTTCATGGCCATTTAAAGTTGAAATGTCTTCAGACATTTCATAACTGTGTTCAGTCAGAATAACTTTAGGCCTAGCATCAGCCTTCCCTGATAGTCAGTTTTGTTTCCTTTTGTCTGACAATCTCTGATAATACTTCACCTTTACCAGCAAAATAACATTTTTTCCATCAATTCTATTGTATCCATCTATTTTAATATCTGTATTTATGGATAAGCTTTATTTCTATTCATTAGTTACTCTGAAAATACGTTTTGATTTTTCTTGTATTCCTCACAACCCCATTGTTGTTTATTGTATTTTTCCTGTCTATTGGCTACAGTGAGTCAGATTCTGGAAGCATTTCTTCTCAGTTCAATTCTTTGAAATTTGTTATTTAGCTATGTAAATTTTCCCTATTCTCATTTTTTTAGTAGCACACCACCTCCTGAGACACTGTTACTGTTTCCTTAAGGAGGAGAAATGGCATATCCAAGGAGCTTACTTTTCCTTAGGGCATTTTCTATGAGCTCCCTCATTTCCTTAAATCCATTTTTCTCAAGTTTATCATCACTCTAATGCTTTTGTGTACATAACTTCGCCATGATATGGATTGTAATTATATTGTGATTGTCATTGTTTTGCAAGTGCTGCCAGCACTACAATTTAAATGAGCACCTCTGTTCTACTTTGATGAGTGCAAGAGGTGTTCATGCTGCCTAACCCTGAACAGTCAAGCTTAGCTCAGTTCAGCCACAATTTCCCCAAGTCCCCTGCATTGTGAACAAGGACAAAATGCACACCTGCAGGAGGTGATTCAGGAGAAATACCACTTGTCAGTACCTGAAGTACACATCCCATCTGAGGGGAAATATTCTGGCTTCCATTTAACTCACCTGGCTTGCCACTTTGGGCTTTGCATGGTGTACACAGCCCTTGAGAGCAATGATCTGCTTCTTCTGAGTGTGTGCACATCCCATGGAGCTAGAAGGGAAGCAGGCATTCCTCATGCAGCTAGAAGAGAAGAAAAATGTTATCTGTTCTCATTAGATAATATTAAATAATAATGTTCTAATTTTAATTAGGCTGTCTTTTTAAAAAAAAGACCAATTTGTCTGAGTAACATCTTTATATCTTCATGCAGTCTTCATAACAATGAGATAAAACCTTGTGCTGTCTGGGAGTCAAATTACTCAAGTGCTTCTGAAAAGGAACAGTGTTTCATTGAATGGGGTATTTTCTCTCCACAATTATCAGAAAAGCTACAACACACACCAAGAGATTTGAAACTAATGTATCAAGTAAGTTTTTTAAATATTGAAAAATATATATACACGTTTAAAGTCTTCTTGTCTGTTTGTTTTAGAGACTCCCCAAGGCTTAAATATTAAGGGGAATTAGCATTTGTGTCAACTGCTGTTGTGTGAGCTAGATGTCCTACAATAAAGTTGTTCTGCAGCTAATGTTCATATCACCGAGGAACCATAGCTATCCGTTACTATCCAAAGACAGATGTGTAAGTTTTGACTCATAAAAACTGGATGAAGGAAACTAATGGGACACTAATCTCCTGGTATCTCGTGGGACAAAGAGAAAGTGAATAAGATTTTTAAAGACTTACAAAATTTATTTCCTCTGCAAATGCCTTGCAAAATGCTATAAATAAATCATCAGTTTCATCATGGTTTGACTTTTGGGACCATCACCATGACAGAATGAAAAGAGCCTTGTCTTGAAACCCTGGGACTGCAAAAGCATCTATTCGTCTGTGACCAAACTCCTGTCTGCAGACACAAGCTTCTGGGAACAGGTATTTCATCAGCTACTCATTGATGACAATTATGTGATATTTACAATTTCAAAACAATGCAGATAGAGCTCTCTTGCTATAAAACTTTGACGAGCAGCATGTTTTGTTGGAAGTGTCATAAAACTTTCATCAAAGTTCAAAATATTCCCAAGAAAACAGCTCTGTCTTTGACAAGAAGATCAGAAATTTTCAGTTTAGATCAAACACTGTGAAGAGGAAGAGAAATGTCGTCTGTTATAATTATTAGGATACGATAATTATACTTTTACAAGCTCAGAAAATTTTTAAAAAGCAGCTCAGTAAACACTGTAAAATCCAGTATTAAGATTAGCTTTTATAGTTTTCCTTATAAGGAAGATGAACAAAATCACAGTAGCTAAAACCGAACAACAGTGGTAGGAAAGAAAATGTTGATTTAATTTCTTTTTATCATTATTCAGACAGGCTAGTCTGAAAAACTGACCACTAGGGAAAATGAAATAAAATAAAATGCAAAAAATAAAATAAATTATTTCTTTACTTCATTCTGGAACAGTTCATTTTTTCCCCACTTGGTTAAATTCCTTTAATCCTTTCCCATAGCTGATAATATAGACAACCTTACAGAAGCAGGAGGTACTGAGTTCCTTGGACTTTACAGCATTTCTTGATTGTTAACTTGCAGCTTCCCTATCCAGTGGTTCTGTGAATAATCAAATAATAAAGCTTATGACCTCTGAGGCATTTAGAATTAAAACAAATCAAGGCAGAAACAAGAACTGAGTAATACGGTATGACAAAAGGTAGGGTGTAGTTAAAGAAAGGGTGAAAAACTCCCCATACAATGGAATAGAGGGTGGGTGAAAGAAAGAAAGAATCTGCTGAAGCACATACATATTATGGGAACATAAAAGGAAATTAGTTTCTTTCAGTACGACACACAGGCTATCAATGATTCCATGAACCATCTCTGTGCACAGATCACAAAAACAGGGCTTGTCTTTTGTTTCTGCTTCACTCTTCTGTGGCTAGTTCCAGCATAGGCCACACAGATATTCTTTGCTGCACACTCTGTCATCCATCCCCAGCCTTGTTTTCCACACTCTGTGTTGCCTCCATAGCACAGGTCAGGGTGCTCTGCCTGTTAACAGAGCCTATGGCCATCCTCCCACAAAACCTGTCAAAGTCTTAGCCTGTTCTGCAGCAGTTCTTGATTCCTGAGTTTTTATGCAGCTGGTATTAGCCTGACAATGGATTGAAATGGAAATAATGGTGACAGCCTCCCTCATTTCTCTAAAATACATCTGCTTCTTTTTTTCCTAGATAGAGCAGCTTATACACCATGGTTGCATCAACCTCTCTAACAGCAAGTAGAAAGGTTCAGACTTGGTAATACAAACCTAGGTCCCCAGGCCTTTGCTTGAACAGGTCTCTCAAACTAAGCCAAGAAATGGTGACAGCACCTCCCTTCCATGTTAAAATACAGACCTGCCCCCCCAGGTTTCAAATACACATTATCAACCCCAGGTTCTGCTCCAGTCACCTACGTTAGGTCCTAAAATCCAGGTATGAATCATATGAGTTGTGTCAGTCCTTAGTTCTTTAGTCTACAAGAGACATGAAGGCAATATTAGTGTTTTAGTAGCAAGGTGGTATGCAGTACTGTTCAGAGCTGAAAATGGGACCCTGACAACCCCCAGATGCCATTAAAATTCTGGGTTTAGGTACTCATATACTCAAACCAGGCTGCTTAGCATGCCTGAAAGTCAAGGAATTTTGCTATCAGAAGTGAAAGTACCAATTAGGTTAGAAAATTCCAGGAATTACCTTTGGCAATTAGCCAAACTTCTGGTCTTTGCCAATTTGCAAGTAAAATCGGAGATCTGCATACCTAAATGTGGGAATGAGGTGGAATTACGACAGGCTTAAATTCATGCTTACACCTGTTTATGCATCATGTATTGACCAGTGGATATAGCTTCAAACTCACTAAAACTTACTGCTAGAAATTAATATATATTGCTCATCTCATTCATGTCCAGGGTATCACAGTCTGTCCTAGCTCTGGTCTCTGGGCCAGATTATTTTCAAATTTATTGCTAAAATGGAACTGAAACAGCATCTAGGTTTTGGTTTCAGGTACTACCCCTGCCCACGAGTTTACCTTTACTAGCTGTTGCTATCCATGCTATACATTCTTGAGAGCCATGAATCACATATTCAAAATTACTTTCCAGCCCAAATGGCTAGGTAGTGAAATAATAAAATGCTGTTTGAGCTGCTGAGTAACCAATACGGGTCTTAGGTTCCCGCTCCAACTCAGGAGGGCAGAGGAATATGTGTCACCATACTGCAGCCTTGAGCTGCCCGATTCCACCTCATGTTCCCATCCCTAAGATGGGAACTGCAGCATGGATGCTCTAGGAGTGGGCAGGGTTGTTCATCTTCAACGCCTTTCATTTCATTATTGCTCCAGTGTAGATAACTGGAACATTTTTCTATCTGGTAAATACACAAGATATTCCAAAACACACCTTTAGTTGGACTGCTTCTTCAGTCTTTCTTTGCAATCATCTCACTTCTCTTCCTCTGTCAGGACTGCATTTTAAACAGCTCATTCCTCTTCACTTGTGTTTGTATGCCACAGACCTGTGTTTATTCAGTATGTATTTATGTAGATATTATGTTCAAAATACCTGGGTTAACAGAAAAAGGCAAGCAATGTAAATATTTACCTCATTAGATATATATTCAGCAAACAAATTAAAGTAACCAAAGTTTTCTGAATCGTGTTGGGAACTCAGAAAAAACAAAAAGGGGCAAGATAGCAACAGTGGAAGGTTTTCAATAAAAATAGTAGGTATCATTGAGTTAAAGACTTGCAGGAAACTACTCGTTAAGAGAGAGAGACGAAAATGGATTCATTTAATTATGCACTTGGGTATATAAAAATGCTTAATACAAAGAAGTTAAGTTATGCTAGTTAAAAGTTTATCTCCCTTTCCAGAGATCTCCATGCTTTCACACAACAAAGGCATTGCCACGGATGCTGGAAATATACTTGGCTGAATAATAAAAATAATGTATTCATGAGTAAATTATTCAGAGATTGACAGGAAAAATGTTGAATAAATTATTCACTGAACATTATTTAATAATCTAGAGAGCTGGTCAAATAATAGAAATTTGTATTTCAAATAATTTATTCAGAGAGTTATGTCAAAATCCTTTGGCTAGGATTTTTTTAGTCAATTAGGAATAAATAATTTGACAAGTTATTGATTATAGCTCATTTCTGTATTAAAACAAAATTCAGCAGGAATGCAGCTAAGGAGAAAGATACATAACTGACAATAAAGTGTCATCTTCCTGATGATGAAAATCTTCTATCGTGCATGCAAGCACAACCTGTGTTCAAGGATTGCTTCAGAAGTGCTTACATACCACATAGGCTCATACTTCTGGGGGGTTTTAAGGTATGTAAGTCTGTGTTAGTAAGTATTATCAGGCAGCACAGTGGGGTGGGGCAGAATCCTGCCGGCCAGCAGTGTGGGGCTGGGCAGGTTACCCATCCCTTCCTTTTAAAAAATTGTGATTAATTTTCCTCAATATCAGTAAATCAGTTAACTTAGGTGTGGGAGAGCAAAAGCAAGTAGCAGCTTTCTGCACGTGTTTTACTGTAGGTTTCAAGGTATCTGTGCTCAAACAGCTGACGTGAGAACAAGAAACAGACCTCTTTATACACCTTCACAAAGGCATTTCATAACAAGTTTTTCCCAGGAGCAAATCAATGAAGGAGGGGAAAGGCCATGCATTGTGCGGGGAGTGCTCACAATGTTGCTGCCACCCCGAGGTACACCCAAAAGGCACTTAGGAGTCTGGTTTTTTCTCAGTGCTTTTCTTGTGGGAATGTGCATCAGCACTATATCCTGTACAGTACTGTTGTATGAAGCCACAGTTCAACTCTGAAGAATAGAGAATTGAAAATTTATTGTTTTCTTCATCAAAAGCTCTCCTCATCCTAAGGAAGCCAGCTGAACATCTGCAGGAAGGAGCACTCTGCCTCCTCCACACTAAATGCACTTTTTTTTTTTTCCCTCAGTTTACCTGGCAGGAAAGCTATGACTGTGAGTACTTCTCCATGGTTAAATATCCTATGCAGCATCTTTGCATTGCCTTCCTGACACATTGGACATTGGATACATTTATACCATAAAGATTAGAAGTTCTTGATATTGAGGAACTGGCAGAATGGATTGATCAACTCTGTGTATGAAAAAGCAAAATACAATGCAAAAGTTAATTATCTGAATCCTTGTCACTACAAAAAGGCACCTGACAGAAGTATACACTTCACTCCTTATACTTTATTTTCGAAAGTGAATCTCTAGCAATTGTAATTAGAGGTGAAATGGAAAGCAAGAGTTTTGTGAAAAGTTTGCACCCAAAATTACATCTCATGCAGATGTTACATGCGTTGCTGCTGGCAACATGTTTTGCTGCTGTTAGATACAGTTTCCTTCAACTTCCAAGTGCCCTCTCAGGGACAGTCCTGTATTCCCAATTATTACTATACTCACTCTATTTGACATCCATCTTCATACCATTCATCACTTCAGTCTCCTCCACAGATTCTTCTTCCACTCATGGTTACCTTTTTCATATTTTGGAGGTAGGAGAGAGAGAGAAGCAGCATTTCACAGTGTAGCTTTATGCTTCATTCACAGTGGCATGTTAAAATCCATCAGCCTTTAATTAGTCAGTTCACCATGTTTTTAGCTAGCCTGACAACTGAAGATGTCTCTGCCTGCTCTCTTGATATTGTTATGTCTTCTCTTTTTTGTCATTTCATTGATATACTTACCATATATTGCTTCCATCCATTTTGTATGTGGAGACTCTGTATGTGTTCCTAACACTGGCAATTATAGAAATACACATAATTAAAACAGATAATTTTGATACTTGTTATTTCATAACACATAACTCACCCTTCTCCCATCAGAATGGAATTTACAATACATGCCATGAAAACTTGCATAATATTTACTTTGCAGCATCTGCTTAAAGAATGAAAAAGCCAAGCTGACCCTGAACACATAGTGAATGTAAATGGGAAAGAATCAAGCTACTCATCCACTCCACTTGTTTTGGATGGAAAACAATTTTTCCCCCATGTTCTTAATGATCTTGAACTGAACAGGGCAATGGACTGTAGTATTGTGCATTGGTTTGGGTGGATCATCCAACTCTTTCTTTATATCTGTTATCAGCTGTCCAATCCACTGTGTACAAATGTCCAAACATTAAAGCTTCATGCCATGTCAAATGTATTAATCTCATTCAGGTTTTAAACATCTGAGTTTCAAGTCCACATAGAATACTAAATTATTAATACTGACACACGAAATTGCCTCATTATACATTTCCAAATGTATGAATAAATATTTTTTATATAAACTAAATCACTGTCTTATGCCAGTGACCTGAGAGTCTCTAAGGAAGGACTGATTGTTCCACGGTTAAGATACTCTTAGTTTTCTTGTTTCTTCTCTCAAACTTTCTGAACTTTAAGACAAAAGTACTAAAGGTCACCAATTAAATAAACAACAAATTAAATCCTTTCCAAACCTTGAGTAGATTAACAAGATACCTCACAATGTATTTATTATATATGCAACTGGAGAATGGCATTGAGTTTTGTGCAGATAATTATTGATAGTTTTAGGGGTTTTTTATATATAAGTCCTAAGGCTGTTCCTGGAAGAATATAATTAATGATATTAATTCTCTCCCTACTTCTCTGATTTTCCTTTCAACAAAAGCTAATGCTGTCTCTAATTTATTATCCATAATAAAGCTACTGCCATAAAAACCTTTTCCTCCAGGTTAACTAATAATTTACCATATAGTTACCGAATTAGAAACTTTGCTAAGGTCAGAGTAAGTCAAAATAAGATCAGAATAAGTGACATCTACAGCACTTTACTTAGTAAACCAGTCACCATTAAAGAAAGGTGTAATTTCATAAACTGATGGAGAATTTTATCTCACTTTATTGTAGAGAGCTGTAAAATTTTGCATACTTTTGAGGTCAAGCTTAAAAGTCTTCATCTGACTGGACTATGCTTTTTCCTTTCTGTAAATAAAGAAAATAATTATTTTTATTAAAATTTCTTGTTATAACATCTATATTTTTATGTTATAATTGTCTGGATGTTTGAATATAGTTTAGATTTGTGCTGAATACAGTTGCCCTACTGTTTTTCAATTAACCATTTTCCATTAACTACTTTAGGAAATCACCAGGATTATTCTCCTACTGGAAATATTTCAGCTTCAGCCAGTAAATAAATTATCTTCGAGTTCCTTCTCATTTGTACAAAGGCTTTAGTTCTTCTTTCCTCATTCTCTTGACAAATTAATTTGATAATTTGGGTTTTGGCAGTTTTCAATTTCTCTCTGGGATCAGCTGTCCTGGCTGTGTCCCTTCCCAGCTTCTTGTGCACCCCATGGTACTTGCTGGCAGGGTCTGCAGGAAAAGCAAAAGACCTTGGTTCTGTGCAAGTACTGCTCAGCAGTAGCTAAAAAAACCCTTATTAACAGCACTGTTTTGGTTGCAATAAAAGCCAAAAAGACGTACATAAACTAAAGGAATAATAAAGGTTAACAAAAACCAGAGTTTTTTGAGGAATAGCTAATCACAACTCTTATAACTAGTGAGACTGTGGGTAACAGTAAGTCTGCTCTCCCCCTTTGTCCTAAGTAACATTTGAATCTTCATAATTACATTACTGGCAGTAATATATAGCTCTTTTGAAATATATAGCAGTAATATATAGCTCCTTTGAAAATTTGTTTTTATTTATGCATAGACACACATACAGAAAGGTATTGTAATCCTAAATTTGGAATGATGTTGAAAAGCTATCCAAAGAATATTTGGCATTGTTGACTTTACTAAAGAGTTTGGGCATTACTTCATCTCATGCAGAAGGATCTCTCTCGTAACTGTGGTGCATTGGGAATTCAGAGGCAATGGTTTTTATTTTGCCTGCTAATAAGAGAGCTTCGAGAGGCTCATGTGGAGGCTATGAAGTCTGCTTAATTTTTTACACATTCCCATTTTCATACAGCTGCTAAACAAGGTACCTGTGGTGGCATGGCTGGCATCTCACGAGGTGAGTGCCTGGCCATGCTCCTTTTTAGGGTACATTCCAAGTTAGACTGAGCACCACTGGGTCTCCAGTCCAAGGAATATACAGCCTTGGAAGCAAAGGGAGAAAAGCAGGAATGAAAAAGCATCATGTAAACCCAGATATTGCGGTGATACAAAGCCAATTTCATTCTCAATTTCTCTTTCCTCCTGAAACTGTGATGTTGCAGTCTTTAAAAAATAAGACAATAAGGGATGCCATAATAAGGATGAAGCCTAAGTAACAGCTCTAAGTGGATACTAAAAAGCTATGTAGGCATTGACGTGAAAAAAATAAAGATGCTTTGATGTGTGCCATCTTTTCATTTTAGCAATTAAAATGACTTTTGAAGCTCTCTGGCATTTAATTTAAGCCCATAGAGTATAAAATTATGCCGTCCCTTGCAGATAGTCCCATATTTAGCACAAACAAGGTCATAAAGACCAACAGACTTGGAAAAAATGCTAATTTGAGTTTTCAAATATATAAACTTAATTCTCTTTATTTAGCAGCTTGCCAAAACTATGGCATACAACTGTCCTTTTTTTTGGTGTTTTGTTGTTTCTTTTTTTTTTAATCTGCATGATCAGGGGGTACTTGGTGTTTGTTAACATCTTTTTACATAAACACAAGCTGTGAGATAGAGTAACTTGGTTTTTACCTGTGAAAACACATGAACAGTCACCCTCTATTCTGTCCTAAAAGAGCTCTGTCTAATATATTTGAAGGATTCCCCAGCAGAAACATTTTCCTATTTAAAAAAAAAGTGGTATTCCAGTCTTCCTAATAATTATTCTGACATCTCTGCACTCAAATGACATCTGCTCATATGTCTTCAATATGTGATAGCTCAGAATGAATGATGTTAAATTTTTCATTCAAGCATGACAATTTAGAGGAACTTAACAGAGAGTATATTGAATGATATAAAAACCCTTTAGACTATGTTATGAAGTTACAGCAGTAATTACACTGTGGATATGTTATGAAGTAGCAAATGCAATTATTCCAGTTGTACATAGTAATCTTCAGAAATATTTACTAGGAAAACTTTCAAAATGGAGGTTTCATAAAAGGTGCTAGGTATAATAAGAGTCCAAGTGCTGGATGCACTTTGACTACAAGAGTGTTGGTATGCATCTGTGGGCTGTCATAGAATAACTGACGTTTTCCTGATATTTCCTTTCCATGCAAGGTTTTGTGTTGTAAAACTGCTTGCAAACCAAAAATGAGTCTTTGTGTCTTGGCCACATACAGAGCAAGGTTTGCTATAGGAGAAAAGAATATCATCACAGTGCACTATTGCCAAATCTCACACCCACATGTGGGGGTGCAGAATGTGGCCAGGGAGGATGGCTTTTGTTGGCGTGGGGCCCTGGGGGAGAGGGGCGTACCCCAGGTCTGGAAGTAAGTAAAACAAAAGAGCAGGAGACAAAACAAAGCAAGAGGCGAGACAAAAAGTAATATAGTTAACAGGAGATTAGGCAAAGTGTAATCTGTAGCTGTTGGAGATGCTAAAGATGTAATCCTAAAAGCTGAAGTTTGTGGTTGTTGAACTGCTAGTTTGGAACAGTATATAAGATGTGCTTTGTACAATAAAAGTTGGCTTTGCATGTACCCTGCAGAATCCTCATTTCAGTCACCGACACCCACATACACAAACTCAAATCAACTTCTTACTTTGCTTCCTAACTACTTTACTATACAGTGTTGTATTTTACCAGTGGTAGCAGCAACAAATGAAATCGGATTTAGCTAACAGGTGCTCTCCAGGCTGTGGACAATTACATAATAAAAATGTATTACAGTGCTCACTCTTGGGAGTAAAGACTTTGCTATAATAGTGAAATGCATTATATGAAGTGGAATTTCTAATGGACTTCAACAGAACTGGTGGCTTGGATGCCTGGTGATATATCAGGGGTAGTGCCACAGAAGAAAGCCTCACAGGAAGAAGGTAATTTATGTACTAGAAACACTTATGCTTTCCACTGCATATATTTGCAACAATAAATCAATTGGACAACATGTTTCCTATTTGCATTTGCATTAAGCATTTCTAACTGCTAACACTGTGGATTTTTTTTTTCATTATGTAGTTTCATTATCCACTCATACTTCTGAAAAATGAGAAAATGGAGGAACACACAGAGCTAGCAGATTTAAATGGCTCTTAGAGAAATACTTCAACATCAAAAATGGTCAAGAGCAAATTGTTTACACAACCTTTGCTTTCACCACCTTTCCTAACAAATAGTATTAGTAAATGAATCATGTAAAACCACTTAAATGCAATTCTAGAAAGGAGGGGAAGAATTTCCTCACAAATTCACATTTCATGAACTGTGGATTTTTTAGCCAAGTTATCATGTTAAGGAACATAGAGTTTTGATTTTGTTTTTAAACCAAGTGTTATGCATGAGTAAAATGTATTTTCAGGAGATGGGTAATATTATTTTCATTCCTCAGGTTTATTCTCTTCAACAAGGATTTTAAATACCCAACATTTCTTTAAACAATGTCTTATGCCACTTTTAAAAATACTCATAATTCCTTTAACTAAAGTGATTTGTTTTAACAAGCATAATCACAATTTCCCTGCTTTTCAATAACGTCATACCTTGTGCATGACTGCATTAAGCCTTAAGGATTGCATTGATCTTAAAAATTAGGTTTTGTGTCAAAAGGTGATTCAAGACATCTTCTCAGGAGATCTTAGAGCAGTATCTCCTTTGCAGAACTGTTGCTATTTCTAGTCTACCATGTCCCTCTCTAATCCTCTGCTTATTGCATACACCTTATGTAATTTCAGTTTTTAATTAAATCCTACTGTGTCCCGTATGTTGCATTCACTGGCAACTCTATATTTCCTCTAATGCTTGCTTATCTGTTGGATTGGTCTGTGAGAACTGTGGGGGTTTCTGCTATTTTCATTTGTAGCTGCCTGTGTCCTATAAGTTTTGTGAGGAGTTCTAAACTATCTAACTGATGACATTTTCTCCCATACTTCTGCTTGCCCTGTAACAGCACAAATAAGGTAATAATAACTATTCATAGATATGAAGGCTCTAGAAATGTCGTCTTTTACTTTATTGAAGGTCCTTCAGAAGTTGCTATTTATGTCCAATGTTAAATAAATTATTGGCAGCCACTAACCAAGACTCAAGACAGCTTTGGGTGGTACAGAAGAAATACAATATCTGATTTTTAGAAATTTGAACTACAAGTCAGGTAGGTAAGATGAGATGTATAAGAAGATCAGTCGTGCTAGCTCCTCCATCTAGCTGCTCACACTGCAATGCAAACAGCAAATCAGAAATCCTCAAGCTTTTAAGCATGACCTCAATAGGGGATTTTTTAATAGAAAAGTTTATCTGTTTCCTCATCCATTTGGCATTTGACACGTAAAGGCATTCAACAACAACTACAAGAAGAAAGTAAAAGGAGTAATGGTAGATAGAAACAAGACAAAACACCAACCCAAAATGACAGGCTCCTCAGCCCAGCACAGCTTTTGGTGTACCCTCACTCCTGGTAGACAGAGTTTAACCAGACCTGTTTAAAAGCTCTTTCATTAAACTGTTATTTAAATATATTTTCAATTATGTGCAGAGAATTCTTGCCTGTTTCACCAAAACCTGATCATTTTTCTACATTTTTCTCATATTTGTGGATTTCTAATAAGCTCCAGCAAGCTTGATGCCATTCATGACTCACATGTAGCATAAGAAATCCACCCATAGATCAAAATTATCATTTACAGCTCACTTTAATTTAGGAGTCACTCAGGCATCCAGCAGCTCCAGTTACACCAAGATGCAGCTTCTCACTTTAGCTGATGTTTTGGCAAATGCTGTCTCTGAAATGGCAAAATCATAATTTTTCAGGCAAGATTTGAATAAGTTTTGCCTGAAAATAACTCAGAGGGTTATCTTGATTTATGAACTATTTATCCCCCATGTAATGGTTTGCAGTATTCCCACTATTCTTGATTAGTTAATGAGGCAAACAAAAACAAACAAACAAACAAAAAAAAAAGCTTTAGTGTGTTTCAGGACTCTTGTTTTGCAGAATTTGCTTGCTTTACTTTATTGCCTGGATAAGAATCTCAGTACACCACTTTGTTAAGAAAACCCAAATTTGAAAATCTGTGTCTGCTGGGTAAGTGGCAACACAGATGTTGCTACTGCAGTACAGAGTT
Source organism: Erpornis zantholeuca (assembly GCA_013400515.1). Lineage (NCBI taxonomy): Eukaryota > Metazoa > Chordata > Aves > Passeriformes > Timaliidae > Erpornis > Erpornis zantholeuca. Next base: position 7,621 of record VZTN01004980.1, on the reverse strand, counting down.
AGCAGTTCAGTTGTCTTATCTATGCAAAATATATATTTTCTAAAGACATCACTTGTGGCAGTAAAATACTGGATTAACATCACTGAACAGGGCTGATTATCAACAACAGAAAGGCCTGTCCAGTTTTTTGGAAAGGGGTGAACCAATGGTCACTAGAACTTTTTAAACACAGAAGTTTTATAAGCAAGAGGAAAACCACCCCAGCATTATGCAAAACAATGTTACAGGATTTTATGCACTTTTGTGCTTTCCTAATTCTTCTTTTTATTTTTTACCATTACTCTATTCATTCCCTTTACTAGCAAATTTCAATTCCTTATCACTATTTAATGCTTACCATAATAAAAAAAAGTAATTTTGAGAAAAGAATAAAGATAGAAAACGTCAAAGTTTCAGAAAACTGAAAACAATGTCAGAAAAGAAGCTGTTATAGAGTTTTAATTACATTTTCTCTCTGCTGCTTTTTCTATAATGGCTTGATTCTTCTTCTTAGAGCTGGATATTTTTTCTAATGAAGTATTGGCTGTCTTAACATTATTAAGTATTGAATATGCTTTTCATTTCTACTTTCCATGTTTCACTCAGCCACATGCCAAAAATCTTATCAAGTTATAGCTCAAATTAAGAAAGGTCACTGCAGTGGATGGGGACACTCCATTGCGACCCCCATGAGTTTCTCAAAAGGAGAAGGCATTATGCAGCAGGAAATCTTCCTGCCCCCCAGAAACCAACTACTACTACACTAGTGTATGCCAGCAGAAAATATTTTAGCAAATCAGTCAATGTTGCTTATAGTAATTAAAAAATGCCTGAGGAATATATAATTTTCATTAATAATATTAGGCAGTGGAGGAGAGAAATTCTCTGGCCTTCCTTCCCCATTTTTCCTTGTGGCCTGAAGGTTGTCTGATTTGAGATCTCCCTTTGAAGGAAGTATGAAATCTCTCTGTTGATAATTTATGGATACAACACTTTCACAACCTTCTACAGAAAAATATATTAACTTTAATATTTTGATTATTATTCTTCAAACTGTGAAATGATAATATTTACGATGCATTACCATTCGGGAATTATCATAATTTCTGTATTTACCCACATTTACCCAATGTCTGCTTTGTCAAGTGGAAACAGTTTTCACTTATTTTGTCCTGAAAATCTAACTAGTGATTTATTTATTCATCTTTAAATTATAAATCACAACTGTACCTCAGTCTTTTTTTAAGTTTGGGCTCCTTATGACATTTTAAGCCAAATTATGTTAGACAACAATATGTCTAACGCTATTCATATTGAAAATAAATGAGAACTGTAAAGTATTTACCACTTGGTAATAACTGCATCCAAAGTACATACATCATTTTAAAATTCAACTGCCAGGAAATTTGCAGGTCTGACTGTTCTCCTAAGAGTCAAATGTCTCAGAAAACCTTAGGAGAGCTCATAATAAAACCAAGAATTTCTTTAGGAATAGCGTGCACCTGGGACTGAAGGAAGTCACTCTGATATAAATATGTGCATGAGGATACCTCATATTTACCACATCCATGGGTTTTACCTGACCCAAGTGTCACTAATTCCTTCCTTGGGATCCAGAAAGTTACCCATAATGCGCTGTACTCCTCTGCTGGAGCTAAAGCTCAAAACCAGATGTCGCCTAAAGGTCATACAGTGGTCTGTGTTCTAAAAGTAGAAAATTAAATTTTAGTTTGAAGAAAGGTGATTTCACAAATAATCATTGAATGGGGTCAGATCCATATAAAGTAACTTTAAAAGTTCTTATCAAAATCAAAACATGTCCGCATAATGTTAACACTAAATTTTGGAAAAAAAAAAAAAATAGGAGGAAAACCAAAGCATTAGCATTTGCAACATGAAGAAACTTCCAAAATACTCTTGAAAAGTTAAAGCCCATAGGTGACAGTTATTAAAGAGTCATTGCAATTTTTCCCTTGGCACTGTCATCAAGAGGAGGAATGACTGAGCATGGATAGGCAACAGTGGTGCATTTTTGCCTGCTGTCTCCTGTGTGTTGCAAAATCCATGTGTATTAGTGAGAATATCTATTGAAACACTCTTCTAAATAGTAAAATCTAAGTTTTAAGAAGGAATAAATAAATAAATAAACAAATAAATAAATAAATGTTAGATCAGACCAGTAATGGCTGTCATTCTACATGACTTCCAGTTCCACTATATAAACATCAGAAGACTATGCAGAAGGCTATGCAGAATGTCTTGTGAGCTTTTAAATGCAATGTTTGATTTACTATGTTAATACTTGTCTTCCAGAGAAAGGAATCTTCCTGTTTCCAGTGGCTAAAATCTAATACTCAGGTCAGGTTTCATAGCAGAAAAGAAGTAGCAGCCTCTTAAAAACGCGTGACTATCACCATAAAAGTTAAGTATAAGTTAAAATCAGTATCAAGAATTACACTTGGAAGCAAATGAAGCACTGGAAGCAAATTAAGTTTATAGAGTTCTGATTTAACGTTCACAGTGCAATAAGCTCTGCAGAAAGTACTTTAGGGCCCAGCCTGGAGGTGACAAAGATATAACTGATTTTAGTGAAGTCTATATTCAAGACAAATGGCCCAGATTCCCTGGAGACCCCATGATGAAAGTCTGGGCATTCAGCTGCTACTCCTGCTCTTCAGATAGATACAGAGATCCCTGAAAAGGTGATGGAGAGAGATAAACATTGCTCCCATCCTTTTATGCAACAATCATGGGCGTAATATTTCACAATGTGATCAGTAAAATCAATATGTGAGAAAAATTTTTACACAGGATTTATGAAAAATGGTTTTTATGAAGCTGCAGGAAACATTTCTTGTCTGCTCCAGGCTATTGCCTTCTAAGGAGTTTGGTCTCATAATCTATGGCTTTGGGCCAGCACCTGCCATAGGGTCAAGCCTTCCCTGTCTCTCCAGACCTATTCCACGGAGGAAAAACAAAATACAGGAGATAAAATTCCTTTTTGTTCATTTTCCTTACCAGGATTACAAACAGAGTATCTGACCCAGAGGAATCCCTTTAAAGGTAAGCTGGAAAAAGCCCATACAAAACTTACCAATATTGTTCAAATTTATGGTCCAATGTGTAGGTACTTAGATGGCTTCTACTAGAAAGGCAGCACACATGAAATCAGACAAATCAAACTCCCCTAATGTTGGGGGTTTTTTTACAAAAGCAAAACAAAACAAAAACCAAACCCCAGATGACAGCTAGTAACTAGAAATGATGGTTACAAAAAGCCTAAGAAATTCAGAGATCACCAGTTTTCTAGGAAATCATAATTAGCATGCCATCAACATATTACATGTGTCAGAGTGAGCAATTCCATCCAACATGTTGGCATTTCAGCTTTCTGTGAGGTGCAGGGGAAATAAAGATAGGGTTGTTTTGATCTTCCTGCTGTTGAATTTCTACTGTCTGCCTTCATCACCCTTCCTTTCTGCAGAAAAACTAATGAAAAGGAACAGAAACCCTATCCTGAATTGTATATTATTCTCCACTTATTTCCGGAGTTTAGGGACAAGCCATGGGATGAAATTTCTGTCACATCTAAATAGCAGGCTTTGAAGGGCTGTTTCATTTGAACAGAGTGTCTTATGGGTTTTTTTCTTACTTGTTTTGTATGTGCATGTGTGTGTGTGTGTCCCAATGCATAAAATGGAAATACAGGAGTAGAACACAATATTCTAAGGACAGATTTTTATTCAATTTGTCATGTAATCTAAATATGTCACTTAACTGCCAAGGGAAAAAAAATGAAATGTTACTGAAGTCTGTGTTCTTTTCCGTGGCTGTTGGGGGCACGTGCAAGGTGTTCTCTCAGTGTGCACACACAAGGCAAATCAGTCATTACAAACACACCATCAGCATGATTAAGTTGTTGCATTAAAAGCTTCAAAAGCCCTTCTGTCTCAAATTGTTAATAACATACTAGGGATTGGAGGCACTCTGGAAAGCAATACACAGAAAGTCAAACAGCCTGGATAATGGTGAAGAGGAAGCTAACACATAAATAAATTACTTGGGCAGGCAAAGAACAAATTCACAGAGAGAGGTGGTAGCATATTGTCAGAAGACAGCTTCAGGCAAAATAGGTGAAAATCACAAAGAAAAGACATGAAGAACAGAAAAGGAAACAAAATTGCAGAGGAGTAGCAAAAGCAAAGGCATAATAGTTATTCTGCCTAGGACAAGTTGACAGCATGCCAAAAGAATTAGGATCTAATCAGTCTGCGGGGCTGAAGACTGTTTGGAAGAAGGAAAATCAAATAAATGGGATATTTGAAAAAAAAAGGCAAAGGAATAAACTGATTTTGAAGGGAATATTATGTTCTTGTCAAAAGTCTCTTGACACAGAAAGGGTGAGGCAGACAATTTCTACAGCTGGGTCATCATCGTCTCCTGATGCACAGGTAAGGTTACCACTGTGTTTAAGAAAATCTGTTGAAGCTTCAGGACAGTGTTTGTCCATCTGCAGCAAGCAGCCTAAACGATCCATGGATACCCAGGTAATTCAGCAGGAAAATGCAAATGATTTTTTAAAATATGTTGTCACCATTTTAAATGACAGGAGCTTGAAAAAGCGTATTGGCTCCACTATATTGGTAACTACAACAGAGTTTTGCTTCCCAATATATCTACATAGTTTTCCACTGGTTATTTTTAATATTAAATTCTCATAAAATCATGAATTAAAAATAATTGTCATTAATTAGCTTCAGCAGTTTTTTTTCATTTAGCCCTGAATCCACTGCCCACTTCAAAATTACTTGATTTTTCTACTTAGAAAACCAGTCTCAATCTTTCAGAATAGCCCAAGAGTAATTGCAAAAGCAATAACTTTGAGACTTGCATAACCTCTGGACAGG
>VZTN01004979.1:404687-419718 GCA_013400515.1 Erpornis zantholeuca | reverse complement strand
AAAAAAAAGCTGAAATCACTGGAAGCTAAATTGCAGTCTTCACACAGAAACCTAAATCATCTTTTATCTCACCACTCCCTGACTTGTCTGGTTCTGTGCTGCTCCCCTGCTGCCAGCCTGTCCTCTCTCTGCACTGTACCACCACATTGCTGTACTGGCGTCAACCTTCCCAGATCTAAATGTGTTTATTTACTTGTACTGCAATTATTACTTAACGAGCAACTGGAGCCACCTCCAGAGGTCCAGACACAGCTGGGGTGTTAGAGAAGGTGTAATAAAATCTTCTTAAAGTATCCCAGCACATCAGTCCTTCATGTCTGCCCTTTTGTCTTGACATTGCCTTGCCTCAGTGAATTGTTACGCACTGTCTGTGCTGGAAAGGCAGATTATTCCTGCTTATATCCTGCTTGTTTCTTTTGGTACTTACAGGCTCGGTTTTATCTCCTGATGTGCTCATGCACTACCTTTTTCTGCATCTCATCACCTGTCACCCCTGCTGACAGATTCAGATTTCCTTTCACCACTACCTTGCCCTTTCATTTTTCCATGACTCCCCTGCCCAATGACATCCAGCCTCACTGTCACCAGGGCATGTAGTGCAGCAAATGCCAAGATATACCTGCCAGTCTCAGCAGACTCAGTGACAGCTGTCCCTGAAGTGCCTCACCAAGGAGAGCAAGAATGGAGGAGGCTTGCAAATAAAGCAGAAGTACTAGACAACAAAAGAGGCCCCGCACTAAACATTTCTGCTATTTAAAACCAGAATATGTATAAAGGATAATGATTCTATGAATAAAACCATTTCTCATTAGGGAAAGATACAGAATATATGTATGGCCTAATGAACATTGTCATTTTCAACACAGTATTTCATGACATGCAATGAGCTCACTTGGAGCTCACATCTCGCCCATTACAAGAAAAGAGGCAAACTCCTAAGATTAATCAGGACATGATCCTCCTTACTCCCAAGCGGTACTCATACTCACTCTTGCAGCAGATTAAACCCTAGTGCTGAGCCAGCCTGGTCCACTGAGACCAGCACAAGATGTCCCAAAGAAAAGTGCAAGAGACTTGGCAGAAGCTGCATGTGCTGAAATAAAATTGATTTAGATTTTTTGAAATCAAGAAAGAAGCAACACAGACCCATGCCTGCAGGTATATAGTTGTCTGGACACTCTCCATGTGTATGATATTCCCATGGACAGATCCGAGCCATCCGGTTCCATTTTCCATGAGAACTCTATTTGCATGTTGGCAGCCTCAGCTGAGAGCCAGAGTCCTGAACCAGGACATGTCTAGCCCAAATTTTGCACTTCTTGTTCCCACGACTTCTATAATACCAGGGCTTCTGGGGCTGCAGCAGTCATCTATAATCACAAACTGAAACCTTCTTAGCGTCCTCTATTTATATGAGAAAATCCCATAAGAAATCAGACCAGTTCTACTATGTGCAGTTATAAATCTAACAAATCACTAGATACATATATATGTAAGAAGTTCCAGCCATGATCCTCTGCTGACCATGCAGCAGCTTATTTAATGCCCACTGTGTCCCAGCTTCTGTGGCAGACAAGCACCCCACCTCCTTAAATTGCACTAACAATTTCATCTTCAGAAAATGTTCCCCAGGCCCCCTCAAAGGAGCTGGGGGGGGCGGGGGTCAGGTTCAAGCAAAGCCCAGACAGGATTAGGAAGGCCACCCTGCTGCTCCCCAATATCAGATTTCTAAGAATGAAAGACTCCATCCCTTAAGGCCATCTAGCTAACGTCTAGCTTTCCCAAATGTTACATTTACACAAAGGATTAACCATCCTAGAGGGGAATAAGATACAAGAAAAGTGAAAGGATGAACATCCATCCATCCATCCATCCATCCATCCATCCATCCATCCATCCATCCATCCATCCATCCATCCATCCATCCATCCATCCCTCCTCTGTTTTCCGGAGGCCAGCCCTGGGAGCTGGTTTGGTACTTGCTCTATCTGACCATGGCATGGATCCCTCAGTGACAGGAGGGCAGCCCTTGTCCTGCTGGGGAGCTGATGCTGGCTGCAGGGTTTGTATGAGAACTCTGCACTCACATTATGGTGGTTGTGAGCACCCATCAGCCCTCCTTGAAGGTTGGGAAGCATGAGAACACAAAGTTCTCTGGCAGCATGAGCAAGGAGGCAGCGCACGGCAATTCAAGTCAAAGCAACTTCTCTGCAGAGATCTTAGAGCAGGCCAGGGGGTGGAAACAGTTGGATGACTTTAAATGTTCTCTTCCTCACTCTGATCTTGGAAAGCACAGAGCACCTTCATCCTCCCTAAAGGGGTGTCCAGCTCCCCCAGTCCCAGTGGAGTCATACCAAACTGAGAAGATTTATGTCTCTGCGTCTCACAGGCCTGGAGCTCGTTTTTGCTCTGGATATATCTTCCTTTTAGTTTGTTCCATACTCTGCAATAATTACATCAACTGCCAAAAGAAATCAAATATTCAAAGTACAGTTAAACTGCTGCTGCAGTGGTTCTTAATTCTCCAGGAGTGAATGGCCAGGGGAAATGGAGATGCAGGGTTCCACTGCTGTGTTTTGGACACTGAGCACCTCAGTGCAGTTCACAAGGACCAGCATCAGACTCAGATCAAGACCCTCCTGTCAGTTAAATCATTGACAACAAAGCTTGACATGTACACTTCCAAAGGAAACAGTAAACCATTGGGATAAATCCAAATTCATTATAATTTTCTCCTTCCTAACAGATTCTTCAAAGGGGTTCTTATAAAGCCTAGTCTAATAAAAAAATAATAATAATGGTCAGCTTTTCCTCCTCTCTAGACTTGCAAAGCAAGTACATTCACCTATCCCTTAGACCCCACAACCCTGACAGCCACTGTTTTTCCTTTACCTTGCAGAAAGGGAAAGAGAGGTGCAGGAGGGGCTGAGTGACAGGTTGAAAACAGTAAATCTCTGGTGCAGATTTCCCTCCATTCAGTAAAGCATTAAACCAGGTGCCTGAAAGTAAATATATCCCTACTCATTCCTGCTGAATCGGGATCAAAATTAAAATCTGCTTGCTTTTCCCATTCTTTCAACCATCAAATGCTTCTGCCATCCATTAAATGTTGTTCCTGCTCAAAAACAGTGGATTCAAATACAGAACATTTTGGGAATAATGCCCAAGTGTATAATTGTATCATCTTCATAGTTTTCACAAACAGTTTCTGAACCAAAGAGAAAAAGCTCTTTTTTTTCAAGCATGCTTACTGTGTTTTATATAAAAAACCCCCTATATTAAAGGTTGAAGCACTATAAATAAAGCCCTGTCTGTATCAGGAGATTACACCAATTTAACCAACTTCAGAACTTATCTTCTATACTGTCACACTTCAGTAAGGAATTTCCTATTAATTCTGGGTGCAACAGATTTAAGCTAAAACCTATTCAAATTGTCTGGGGAAAAGACTGCACATACATTTGTACCAAAAAGGAGTATCTCAACTTCATTGTAGCACCAATCACTTATGTGCAATTTGAACTGCAGAAAATAAAGGTATCCTATTACAGATCTTGTTTGTAAGTTCACTGCCACAGGGACACAACTGCACAGAGAGTGAGCCATCAGCCTCCTGGACAGGAACTATACAAAGCTGTGATGCTGCCAAAGCCCCTGTGGTACCAGGGCAGGGCCTGAAGTGCAAGAACATAATGGCAAAAAGAAGGAAAAAAGAAAAATCTCTGTGTTAAAAAAATTGATAACAAAGCATTAGTTTGAAAAACGGCTCTGTGTAAAATGTCTTGATTTGTATCAGATGAGGTTCCCAGTATTTGTGCTAGCATTTGCTGCTTTGTAAATCCTTCCCAAAAGAGGGAAAAAAAAAACCCAACTGGAAAAGTAACTGAAGCTGCTAGAGCGCTTTACTCAAATTTGTTCATTTTCACTAACTTTGACTCAGTTTTCAAAGCACATTATATAGGTATTTTAACTGCCAAATCTATCCAAAAGCTTTCAAAAAAAAGCTGTGCTTTTTTCCTGCTTCTCTCCTCAACACGAACTCGAATGTGACATTTTGCTGGTGGTACAGACACTAGAATAGCATCCATCTCCTCCTCCCACAGCTCTGCCTGCCCAGCAGGGCTAACAAAAATCAAAACTTGCTTTACATCAACACAGCCAGTGCAAGTTGTCACCAGCCTGACTTTCCACCCATGGCGAGGCTTTCTGAGCACATCCTGCACTCCACCAGTGGCAAGTCATCCTCCAAAGAGCTCAGCCCACACCTCGGCTTCAAAACAAGGACTCAGATTTCTGAGGTGCCTGTGGAAAACTTTTTCCTTTCCTGCTCTGGACATGAAAAATGTTGTAGCCACCAGAAACATAACTCCAAGGGGTTAAATTATCCGGAAAATGCAGGTGCTTATCTAACACCTCATCTACTCAGAAAGCAGTGTACAAGCCCGTGAATGACTGGCACCAGAGAATCTGGCCCTGAGTTGTTCTGAGAGTCCAGATGGTAACACCCACGTTTTTCAGCCCTTCAAATATGGATTCAAAAGTCACCGTTCCCAAAGCAGGTGCAGCTGGGCCAGATAAGGCTACCCAATCCGCATCACTACGGTCCTGCAAACTTCAGAAAGGCACTTGGATATTCTGACTTCTAATGCCAACCAGTTTCCAATCCAGTTTGCTATCGAGAGCTGAGGGAGGGCAGGACTGCTCCTTTTGCCACAGTGTGGGTTGATGTCATCTTTGAATCATACACCTCCAGCATCAGGCGGTGTGATACTGGCACCAGGGCTCAGAATCACACCTGAAGAAGGAAACTAGCAGGTACTGAGTGATTCTCATTCCTGGTGAAAATTCAGGTATGTATATGACCACGTGCTGATTTATCAGAGCGAAGGGCATTTTCCTCCCAAGCTCGCAAGGCTGAGGCTTTGGCCTCTCCTGCGGCCAAACTGCACCCCCAGGCACAGGGTGGACATCATGCCAGGTGCAGGGACTGAGCTGCCTCCCCTCCTCTCTCACCATCACACCTTTATGCTAATGGCACTCTCTGGGCACAGAACACGTGGCGCTGGCATCTGCAGCGGGGAGCACGCACGGAGCCAGCGCTTGGCACGGGAGCCCTGCCTGCAGTGCCTATGTCTGCAGCACTGCCGAGCCGGGCAGCTGACCCTGGGGCAGGGTAGGCAGCTGACCCTCGGGCAGGGTGGGCAGCTGACCCTGGGGCAGGGTAGGCAGCTAACCCTCGGGCTGGTGACTGCACTGAGGGCTCAGCTCAGACATTGTCTTCCCAGCATTGCTGCTGCTCTGCTTAGCTTCTCATTTTGGTTACAGCTGACTGAGACTCTGAAATCCAGTTCTTTCATCTGCTGGGGAAGCTGAATTTAATTCAGGGCCAGCATTGTGATTTTGCCTGTGGACGCTGTGTGTTACAGGATCTAATGCATTTAAATATCCTGCAGTGAAAACATGTAAATATTGTCTTTATTTAGCCCATGTTCACGTTAAACCTTGTGCAGAACTTATCACACACGAGAAGTCTATAGGAGACTGCTTTTTTTAAGAGAAAGAAATGTGTTTATTCTTCCCTTGAAACTAAAGGGAAAACACTCAGTGGGAGAAATCCAGGGGGTTAAGTTCTTCCAACTGCCACTCAAATAGAGAAAATTAAACTGATCTATTTTATGCTACAATCCAAAAGGATTTTTACAGTCCTGGAGATTCTTTCCCCAATCTCTTGAACATATATATTCTCTCTGGCAATATGCTATTGAGTAAGTTGACTAGACAGGACTAGAGAATTTCTGTAGGTGGAACAGCTGTACATCTGGAACGCAACCTTTGCTTTTTTGGACAACTACAAGGTTCTTGCAAAGAAAAATGTGTTTGTCTTGCAAAAAAAACCCCCATGTATCTGCAGAGAAGATAGCAATTGCTCATCTGGCAGGAGAGGGAAACATGCTGCACTGCATAGAGGGGTTATAGGCTTCCTTGCAGGTGTGGACCTCAGAAAGCTGCTCTATGAGGATATGTGCACCATCCTTGCAGCAGGCAAGGTGTAGGAGGGAAGAGGGAATTGCCCGAGTCTCTACACTGCAGGGAAAGCAAGAAATCCTGTTAAGGATTTGTGCTGCTGCAGCAAAATAACTTCCTCACTCAAAGCAGAAGCCAGCTTTTTCACTGTCTTGACTTTGCTCGTGCTGACAGCGTGCAGTTCTTCGGTCAAGCCCAGTGCCAGCTTTGTACTGAGAGATTCAGCAGCAGGAAATGGGCTAGCAAGGCTCCTACTCCTACTCTTGGTCACAATTTCATTTGCCTCTGAGATGCATTTCCAAGACTTCGAGTGAACAGCCCTCCTGTTTCTGAACGCTCATAGAGAGAAGTTATTTACTACATGAATGGGTTTGAAAATACAGTGATGTGCACATTCAAAAATACGTTCTAGAGAAGGCATGTATGGGAGACGTCTGAGAAGACCTTTGTGCGTGGTGGGTAAAAATTATAATATGTTTTCATTTACACATTGTGTCCTCCACACACAAGGGAATGTAACAAAATGTAACTAAAACCACATATCCTTACAAATAAAGGGACAGAGAGAGAGAGCTTCATACAAAGGTTAAACAAAAAAATCTGTTAAATGGCACTTTGGGGATTACAGGAACTGGAATAAAACAAACATCCAGAAAAAACTTTGAGGGGTTGCTTCAGGAAAAGCACGTGTGTGAGTGTGTGCCACCACATCTGCATATTCAATATGTCTTGCTGGGACAGCTTGGGGAAAATAGGAAGCTGGAAATTTTCAGTGTGGGAATTAGATGGAAGAATGTGAACCATTCTAAACAAAACAGAGTGAAGTTGCCAGCTGACTTGCTAAAATGCCAGTGCTCTCTAGGATCCCTTGAAACAGAGCTGAGGACTGGCCTTGCCACTCAGGGAGTTGGGTAGGGAGCCAGGAGATCTGGGCTGTATTCCTGGCCCTGCAACAAACCCAGCATGTGACGCTGGGAAGTCATTCAGCTCTCAGTTTCCAAAACCTGACTTCATGCCTACACTTCTGGGCACCTAGCGTGAGACAGCGTGAGCCCAAACATCCCAGATTCCAAACAAAGTTAAGCCGCAGGTACTCACTTCCCATCCACGGAGAACATACATTTTGGGACTTCGTTTCACCACGGATGAAACGGGGCTAAGACCTGCAAAAGAACCTGAAATGCTCCAAAGCTCCAGGTATTACATGATTACACAGACATCTTTTGCCAGAGGTGGAGTGTTATATGTGCAAACTATTATTATTGAGCTACCTGTTTCCCACGTCCTGTGGCAACCATTGCCATTCTATAAATATTTTCACAGATTTCAATACATCTGAAGACTTTTGTTTATGTTTCCTGCTTCAGGGCATTGAGGAATAATCTTCTCACAAAAGGATTCACTGTTCCAAAAGGAACCTAAAGAATACAGATCAGGATTGCTGGCAAAATGTGTGGAACAGCAACGCTGACAAGACTAGGAAAATACTAGATCTCAAGGGTGAAATAGTGGAAAGAAAGAGGCTTTTCCACATAATTTAGTCAGCATGTATGCTGGGGGAAAAAAAAACCAGAAGTAAAAGCTGTATTTCTAGCTTATACTTTTCTGTCTGCATACATTTAAAAAAAATTTGGAACCATCAGATTTAGAGAAATTTTTCTCATTGTACATGCCAGGGTCTGGTCACGCACATTAACATACATTATACTGTAGGCAAAGGTTTATTATGGGGTTTTTTTATGAATAGTGTAGACACAAGTTGAAAGAACAAGTGTAAAACACAGATCTTGTTCTGTGCCCATTTATATTTCCACCTCCAGCACGGTTTGAACTCTATACTTTCTTCCTGCCCTGTTTGTGTCTGCCCTTAATTTTACCCCCGCACTGCCGGAGAGGATTTCCAAAGTTTTTGCTGTGCACAGATAGATAACACGTGTTGGTGAATTCAGCTGCCTCAACAGGGTTTTAGAGTTTCCACATGAACCCAAGAAGAGAAGCAAGACCAAAAGAAGTTTCTGAAAGGCACCTCTCTTTGCACCCATTTTTCTGTGCACCCATTAGAGTTGCACCAGAACTTTCAGAAAATCACAGGAATTTAGCACAGTTTCTGTGCTGTTACTTCCAGGAATAAAATGTTACAGTAACCTTCCTCTGGCCAGAAGCAATCCAAATCCTCCGTTAAGTATAACATTGTATTTTGTGTCTTTAGCCTGCCTTCCTCATAAAACTGTGCTTTCTAACTCTCACCTTTGTGCCAAGCTCTAACAGTAAATCTCATTTTCACAGCATGTTTCCAAAACAGTATTGCCCTATTTTTCAGTTTTCCTCCAAGAACTTACTTCAGAGCCAGTGCTCATAAGGCAGGTGACATAACTTGGTCCAATTCAAGTGAATTGCCAATTTTAGAATGCCATTTACTACCTGAAAATGTGCTGGTGGCCACAGTCCAGAGAGGGAGGAGTCAGTAGTTAAAATGCTGCACTAATCCATGGGTACACAAATCTTGTGTTTTAAGAACCACACAGCTACATCAGTATCCTCCCCAAGCTGAGCTTACCCTCTTGTGAGGTTACCTTTCATTCTCACTGTGGCAATAGTATATTAATTACTTGTCCCTCGACCTCCCTCCAGGAGCCCTGTGCAAGGCTTGACTGGAAAGCCCAGGGACTGATGTCTTTTCTTCCTTGCAGCTTCTGAGAGAGTACAGGGAGAAGCTTCCCTGACAGCCAAATAACCCTCACTCACAAGCTGGCCAGCAGTGCTACGTCTGCCCTGCCTGCATGGAAGCCTTTGGCAGGGAGGAGGCTGCACCCGCCCTACTCCAGCCTCAGCTGAAGACCAGAACATCTCCCCCATCCCAGGCTGTCAGTGGAGCTCCACTCACAGAGCATCCATCCACCTCTGCCGGGTTTTGGACTGCACAGCTGTTACAAAGAAGATTTCACAGACCTGCTGCTGTAACAGGTACCACTCAGCCTGTCGGACACACGCGCTTCTGCTGTGGCTGCAGGGGCTGCCCCTTTTAGATCAAGTTGTGGAGGTCTCAGAGTTCAATCCCCAGGAATGGCTTATGAAAGCAATTACCACCTGAAAGGTCTCTTTGTTTTCGTGCCACTGCTTTTAATAATAATGATTGCATCAGATATTTTCTGCCATCTCAATCTTCTTTGGTACTGCTAATGAAGAAATGACAAAGCCCAACACTTAAAATAGCACCCAATGAACTGCAAGCACTCGGGTTTGAGGTTTTACATCTGCCCTCCCAAAGCACCTTCCCTTTGATGATTTTAACCATTGAGTACCAAGCTCCATATGAGCCCTGAAGGGTGTGACATGCATGGCCGAGCCAGGGAATCGCCTGCGGGCAGGGGCCCAGGTCGCTTGCTCTGACACCAGACAGTCCTGTCCCACAGGAGCAGACAGACAGACAGACAGACATGAGAGACACATGGCATTCGAGGGAGTTGTCTGGACAATAATAAATTGTTTTGGTTCTTCAAGCAATCCTTTCATTTCTGTTTGGTTCAATCTGTTACAGCAGCAACAATCACTGGCCAATTTCACAGCAAAGCTGGGAATATAACCCAGACCTCCCACACTTCACACCCTCTGACCATTCCTCCTCGTATCAGCAGAGTTATGTTCTTGTCAGTTATTGACTGACAAGTAAAAGGAAGACCTGAACAAAATACCCAAATCCCAAAGGCTTAAATCTATAGCTGGAGTCTGCACTGAGACATCAGCTCTGAATTTTGCCCCAGTGTTTAACCAAATATCCACAGTACATTGTATTTTGAATAAACCACCCAATGCCAGGAAATACATGGCAGATGACAATTACTTTGTGCAGGACAAACCAGGTAATCCTAAAATACAGCCTCATGTAGTACCTATTAAAGACATGAAGCCTGCAAAGTACAAAAACTCACTTCATTTTGAAGGAAAGCTTCATAGTGACCTAGTCTTCACAACAAAGCTCAGCATGCAAAAGGATCCCAGTATTACAATTTCCAAATAACTCTCAGATCACTTAAATTTTCTTTATAATCTCTGATCAAAAAAACGAAAGATCACAACCAGCATGAATTCCCAAGGGAATCCATTCACTTAACACCCTGTGCTGATTTGTATGTGGGTGTATGCATGCACACAGATATGCACACGTGCTTATGTGTCTAAATTATGCACATCACCCATCCGTTCTGCCTACACTCAAATGTGTAACTCTTAGTAGAGATCTTTGTCATGTAATTACTTGTTCCATTCACAGAAGGGTTCATGAGGATCATCTTTGCTTTACGCTCACAAAGAAAAGGAAGCTCTAAACCACCCCAGCATCGCTTCCCTGACACCTTGTAAGTGCAGAAAAGCTCTTCAGCAGTAGTCAGGGGTCCAGTCAGCATGAAGCAGTGATAAGAAGCATGTTCCCTCCACAAGCTGGCACCCTCATTTTGTTGAGCCACGTCAGAAGACACTGGTTTGGCTGTCAGCAATGCAGAATCACAAAATCATTGAAGAGTTTGGTTTGGAAGGGACCTTGAAAGGCCACCTAGTCCAACCCCCTGCAATGAGCAGGGACATCTTCAATTAGACCAGGTTGCCCAGAGTTCTGTCCAACCTGACCTTTAATGTTTCCAGGAATGCAGCATCTACCACCTCTCTGGGCAACCTGTGTCAGGGTTTCATTATCCTCAGTGTAAAAAACTTATACCTAATCTAAACTTATATCCCATCTATATAATCTAATATCCAATTTTAAACTCTCCTTTAGTTTAAAACCATTAAATATTGTCCTATTGCAACAGTCCCAAAAGGACCCTTTTGGTCTCATTCACACACAAAAAAACATTCCCCAAATTGAATTCGAAGAAGCTCCACTCAACCAACTTTAAACCCAGTTTAAGACCATGGGTTGTATCACACTTAGGTGGTTTTTGTGGTCACGCTTTAAATCTGATGAAGAAGGTGTGGAAGCCAACATGTGAAGGACAACTGTACTCCCTGGAGTGTGGCTGCATGTAAGTTTATATGGATCAAAAGAGAGAGAAGGGTTAGCTGGGCATGGGCTTTATTGTCCAAGAGTTTTTGCGTTGCTTCTGCCCTGCAGTCCCAATGGCTGCTGCCCACAGGCAAAAAAAGCCAAAGGCTAAAAAGATTCCTGGGGGTAAATTCACATGAAAGTTTTTCATTCTACAGCTGAAGCTATGAAAAAAGCAGAAAGCACATGGAGTAGAGTGGCAGAAGAAAAGGAAGGATAGGGAAGGACTCTGTTATCGCTGAAATGACTAATTTGAGCCAAAAGTTACCCCACGAACTGACAGGCAAAAGTAACAAACATGGCCAGGCTGAGATGGGAGCTGCAGAAAGACCTGGTGGATGTTATGCCCAATCATGCAATAAAAGATGCAGGATAGACAACAGTGCACCTTTATCAGCACGAGCTGCTTCCAATCACAGAAGCCACGAGTGAGTTATGTGGATCCTCCTGAACCCCTGCCAAGCAAAACTGTATGGCCTCCGCCAAACACCGGTGTAATTGGAGGGGAAAAAAATGAAGCATTTATCTGGCAAGTGCTTTCTAAAAGAGACCGTGGCTGTCAGGAGCTGCTCGAGGGGCTGGAATGCTAGAGATGGTTCCAGGGGGATGGATCAGCCATCAGAGTGCACGAGAGGCAGGCAGGGATTTTTAATAAAATGCAGTTTATCACACGGTGATTACCACCTCCTATTTATACCACTTGAGATCACGAAAAACATGGCACATATTCCTTTACTCCTGGAAACACAAAGTCAGCCAAACAACCATGTGACAAATCAGCCCTTTTCACACACTTTGTACTTTGTATTTCTAAACCTCTATTTCCAAACATCTGTCACTTAGACTGAGAAATAAAAATCTGCTAGAACAGTAATTTCTATGCTCTCCTCTCCCCCAAATCAACGCTACAGTAGATTAGGATTATGAATCCAAATGCCAGGCTGTTCCACTCAACATGCAAACCTTAATTGTTTGGAAGGAAGGACACATACTCTAAGTATGCAATACATGAGAAAGAAAACTTCAGAGTCTCCAGAAAATTCATCATCTAACTTTTGCTGGCTACATACAAGAGGCACTACACACACAATGTGTTGAGACGTAAAGGAAAAAGTATTTCAGGTAGGCTTTTCTGCCTTGAAGAGCACACCTTTTCCTACTTCCCTTCAAATGTGGTTTGAAAGGCTTAGAGAGAGGAAATACCACATTATTTCCATGGTAAGATTCCACAGTTGAGTTGGACTTGTATAACTTGCTTGTAGCTTTGCCAGTTATGAGTAATGCCACAATCGCTAAGATACACCAACACTTCTGTGTCACATTTCCTTCACACTTTGCCTGATGTCTACTGGACTCAGCCTTCCTGTGAGCGATCCCACTGCCTCCAGGCAGGGAATCCCTGCCACGACAGGCCCGTGAGACACCGCACCTTTCACCTGCTCTTCACTCCATGGAAATTCTCCATTTCAGATGCTCTACAACCGATTTGAGCACAGCCGATCTGCAGAGAAAACAATCTATTGCCCCTATTCTTCTGCTTATTAACCCAATGGTTAAGCATCCTCCCGGCAGCACAAACTGCATAAATAATGCTACAAAGGTAATTCATACTGGGTGACACCCCAGTACAGCTCCTGTGTGTGACTGTGGCTCCACAATCACTAAAACCAGGTCTACCCAGGAGTGCAAATTTCATCGGGATCAGGCCAAGGCATGTGATCAGGCTGCTGCTGAACGAGACAGAGCACAGGATGCAGGGCCAACGCCAATCCTGCTCTGGCCACGTGCCAGGCACAAGGGTGCAGACGATACCTGATCTGGCTGGAGCCAAGTACAGTGACACCTGAGCCGGCATAAAGTCTGCTAGTAAAAAGTTAACCTGTCAAAAACTTCTTGAATTAACTTGAGCGGGCAGGGTGAATGAATACCAGGTCAGCGCTTCACATCATGTGGCCACCCCGTTTTGGAGACAATAATAGGAGCTGTACTGCTGGCTTTTGTACACTGCCAAACCACAGCCTAATGTGGATAGTGATGTTTATATGCATGGGGAACTCATTGCAAGATCAGGGCCTCAAGAGTCCTTCAACTCGCCTTGCCTCCAACTTAAAGCAAAAAGGAAAGAAAATAGCAGAGTGAAATCTAAACGTTTAACCTCTAAGTAGTCAACAAAATCTAATAATATGGAATCTCTACATGAAGGTGGAGCCATGACTGCTTCTGTAGCAGATAAATTTAACTGATGATTAAAGAAAAGCCTATTCCTTCAGGTTAGTGAAGGCATCAGTACAGCAAACACATCAGAACCAGGCTGATGTGTGCAGCATTTTAGCAATCCAGACAGCAGTAAAAACACACCCTGTCATGTTGAACAAATGCAAACTTTACTTTTTTCTTTACAAAGAAAAGGCAGTCCTGCTCTTCTGAAACTGTTTTGAAAAGCCTTACCTGATCTCTGAACTCAAGAACTTAGGCCATTTTTAACACTGCCGCAGTACTGTCCAGTGTTGAGATGTGTGTTATCATTACATGAGGCTACAGACACATAGGAAACATGGTTTTCAAACATTCTTTCTTGAAACTGCTGGAAATCACTGGAAATTGCTCGGTTTATATGAGTACTTCAGCAATTTTCAGAGCTAGTTCAAGGAGGCCATTAGCTGAAAGCCAATTTCAGAAGATTTTCCATTTCCCATTATAGAGGCCCTAAAATGGTCCATGCAGAGATGTACGGCAACCTTGACAGCTACCCAGATCTCTGAGCTGTTTACAGCTCAGTCATAGCACTCCTGCAGGCATCCTGCAGGACAGAGGGTTCCCAAACTTCAGTCCTCAAGCCTTTGATGCTGCCTCACGGCCACGCCGCAGCAGCCGGCGCTCCAGCAGGCAAAGGTGAGGCAGTCATCCACTTTCCCTTTGCCACCTTCCGCAGCTGCACAAACCCCTGTCCCTCCTCGTGGGGCCTGGGGCTCCCAGAGAGCTCGAGGAGTTACCAGCCAGCCCAGCATGGCCTTGGCAAACCCCGATGTAGAGGTGGCCCACTGGCAGATACAAGGGTGCAGCGAAGGGGCTGGCTGGAGCATGGCACAATGCTGAGCTGGAGTGTCCAGCTGTGCCAGGGGAGATTTAGGTTGGACATTAGGAGGAACTTCTTCGCAGCAAAGGGTGATTAGACACTGGAAGGGACTGTCCAGGGAGGTGGTGGAGTCACTGTCCCTGGAGGTGTTTAAGGAAAGCTTGGATGTGGCACTCAGTGCCGTGGTCTGGTTGACACGGTGGTGTTGGGTCATTGGTTGGACTCGATGATCTCAGAGGTCCCTCCCAACCTCACTGACTCTGGGATTCTGTGAAGCAGCACTGCTGTCTGCAGCCCTGCCACTCCTGCCCTGGTGGGGACCTGTCATCCACAGGTGACCATGGCTTCTCTGCACTGACAGGGCAGGAAGTGGGGCAAGAATTACGATTAGTAATGCATTAGGAAGAGTATTGCAGGCAGGTTGACAGAGATGATCCTGTCCCTCTACTCAGCCCTGGTGTACCACATAAGAGTTTTGAGCTCCTCAGGACAAGAGACATGAACTCCTGGTAGAAGGTCCAGTGAAGAGTGACCAAGATGATAAGGGGACTGGAGCATCTCTCTTATGAGAAAAGGCTGAGAGAATTGGGCCCATTCAGCCTCAAGAAGAGATGACTGAGAAATGACCTCATCAATGTCTCTAAGTATCTAAAAGATGAGTGTCAAGAGGAGAGAACCAGGCTCTTCCCAGTGACACCAAGCAATAGGGCAGAAACGGGGAGAAACCGATGCACACAAAGTTCCTCCTGAATACGAGAAACAACTCCTTTCCTGTATGGGTGCCCACGCACTGCACCAGACCGCCCAGAGAAGCCGCGGCGTCTCCCTCTCCGGACACTCAAGGACCCTCTGCCCGCCACCCGGTGCCCTGTGCCGGAGCCGGGCGGGTGCCG
>VZTN01004979.1:368930-395803 GCA_013400515.1 Erpornis zantholeuca | reverse complement strand
ATCCCCACTCCGTTCATTCCCATCCCCACTCCGTTCCCGTTCCCGATCCCATCCCGGCTGCAGCGCGCGGGCAGCCCGCCAGGCGGCAGCATTGCCCGCCGAGTGCCGCGCCGCCACCGCGCCTAATTAACGGCAATTAACCGCAATTAACGGCTCGGCACCGGGCTCCGCGCCTACACGCGTGTCCGAGGGGCACCCGCGGCGCCAAGCGGGAGCGGTGAGAGCTCGGATGGGCTAAAGGGCTCGCCTGTGTGGCCCCGACACGAACCGGCGCTGCGCGGCCGAGGCGGGAGGGGCAAGGGAGGACGGAGAACTCCAGGCTGCTCATCATCATCATCACCAGGATTGGGGGGTGGTGAAAGGTCCTGAGGGTTCGCACCATAAACCAAATTGGAAAACCACACTCAGCGTAGATGGACTGGGAGTCAAGCACTGAACCCGTGAATGGTTCAGGTTGGAAGTGACCTTAAAGATCATCTAGTTCCAATAATCCACCTGCCACGGGCTGGAACACCTTTTGCTATGAAGTGGTTGCTTAAAGCCCTATCCAGCCTGGCCTTGAACACTTCCAGGGACAGAGCATCCACAGCTTCTCCAGGCAAACTGTTCCAGGGCCTCAGCACCCTCACAATACAGACTTTCTTCCTGAAAAGTAATCTAAACCCAATCTCTTCCAGGTTAAAGCCACCCTCCCTCGCCCAATTACTACATGTCCTAGTAAAAACTCTCCTTCCAGCTCTCCTGTGGCCCATCCAGGTACTGGAAAGTGCTGCGAGGCTTCCCCAGAGCCTGCCCTTCTCCTGGCTGAACAGCCCCAACTCTCTCAGCCTGTCTTCACAGAAATGCTCCAGCCCTCTGACCACTTCCATGGCCCTCCTCTGGACTCACTCCAGCAGGTTCATGTCCTTCCTGTGCTGGGCTGTGCATCAACGCACCCCATCACGTGAGAACTTCACATCCCAGCCCAAAGGGCTGCCTCCTGGAAACCATCCATCCTAGACTTAGCACTTCTGCCCTGACTCCATCTCTTGACATCTATAGCTTGACACCAAGAAAATTATTTTATTTGTTTTTTTTTTTTTTAAGCGTGCAAGCGTGAGAATGGTAATGGAGCAGGACCAAACTTAAGGCAATGCTTAGATTATTTTATTTCAGTTTTGTTGTGCAGGGTTTTGCTATGTTGCTGGCACAGTTACTTCACTGGATACCTCTGCAGTGATTAAGGTATCTGGAGCTGTATGTGTGTCCCTTTTAGCACATAAAAAAGGTATTTAAATTTATCCAGTTCTCACACTGCTGCTACAGGTACAGTGACAGTGTCTTTTTCAGAAGCAACTACACCTTATAATTTACAGAATTTTAATAATTAGCTTCTGCAGGCTCATTACATACACAGACATCAAAAAGGGACAATCAGCACTAATGGGGGAAGAGAGGTGGAAGGAACTTGACTAAGGTGATGTCCAAACAATGCCTGGCGTCCACCTCTTCCATCTCCAGTCCTGCTGGTTTCTGCCACTTGGAACAGCAAAAATGGAAATGAATTTTCCAGCCTAAGGTAGTCCTGGAGAGGGAGGGTCAGGACAGAGGACACCTTCCTAGTCTTCCACAGCAGACTCTCACTCAGCACCCTGGAAATGCTGGTGAATGAGTGTGGGCAGTGAAGAGCTCCCAGCAGGAGCAACCCCTCCAAGAAGCTCTCTCTCCTTCTCTCTCTCTGTCTCTCCCTGCACAAACCCTGCAGCTGTCACAGCTTTTATCTGGGGCAATGGCAAGCCTGACCCAACAAACAGACAGAAAGCGCTGCCTCACCAGCCCTGCAGGGCAGTGTCCGGTCACACCACTGGGCATGGCTCTGCCCACAGCCCTCCAGCCACCCCTGGACATCTCTGCCAGGACTGTCCCTGCAGCCTGGGGACCACCCACACGGACCAAAGGCAGACACAGTCCCTAAAGCTGCACATGCTGTCTCCCCTCGTGGCTCCCCTTCCATCGGCACGGACTTGCGCTCGCCACACCAAAGGCCAACCGAGAAGCAGCCACTTTTGCTCTCCTCACCCAGGCCACATGGCACGAGGGCTCGTGCCTGGGCTGCCCATTCCCTTCCCCTCACCTCCACCGGGCTCAAATGCAGCACGCCAGGGGAACATCAGCGGGAACGTGGGGAAATATCATCTCCCAGCCACACCTGCCAGGGAGCCAGCGGGACAGGGGAGGCTGCATGTGAGCGGCTGGGTGTAACTTCCACCCTGTCCCTAGTGCCAAAAACAAGCATGTTAAAGCTAATCTACCCCTGTCTCAGCTCAACTGCTTTTCTGTGACTAAGCCCCTTATAATGGTTTTACTAAAATCCCCTTTTGATGGAAAAAATCCCAGCTGGAAGTTTCGGGCAGCGGCACAATGTGCAAGTCTGCGTGTCCCTTTCCCCGGCTTCACAAAAGCCTCTAATCGAGTGGAAAATTTGCTGGAGGCCAGAGGTTTAGGCCTGCAATTATTTTTTAAGGGATTATCAGGAGAGAATGGGGGTACTTACGACCCTCCCTCTCTTTGTGCTTTGCTCTGTGCCGCTTTCAGATGGACTCAGCCAGAAACCTGAACCACCGCAGCTGGATCCAGCAAAACCAGGGCTTGGCTGGGCAGCTTGCCTCCTCTCTGTCTTACAGGACAGATCCCAGACTCCAGGTTAGACGAATCCCACTCCAGCAGCGTGCAAGGAACAGAAGTGCTTTTCCACAGAAGCAACGCTCTCTGATTTTTTTTAAAGAAAGGCTTGAGAAAAAGCAAACTATTCCAGCCCCGTGGGCCTCAGTGAAGTGAAAAGCCAAGGAGCCAGGAGGGATGAGGTCCATTGGACAGGCTGGGCTTTGGCTCTGCTAAGCCATTATGCAGGAGGTCTTACACAAGCTCCTTGCAGCAAGCTCCAAGAAAGGCTTGGCAGGGAGGATGCGCGCACTGTAACACCCAGCTTTAGGGGCTTTGCTCCAAGGGTGGATCCTGGCATTGGGGTCCTCGGTGCTTCTGCGGCCTCTGAGAACAGGCAGACACCACTGAGGATCCAAAACAACTCCTCACAGGGCATGGAGCCACTCCCTGTCAGCACACTGAGCATGGGCAGGCCAGGGGAGAGGCATTGCTGGCCCACCTGCCCGAGGGGCTCCGTGCCCTGCTCAGAGCTCCAGGAGCTGCCTGTGCCCACATGGGGCACAGAACCAGGCACTGCTCCTCTCCCACCAAACTGCCCCATTCCTGCTTGCCCAGCAGCAGGGGAGCCACAGCCAGAGGCAGCAGTGCTGCTCCTGCTTTCCAACAGCTGCCCAAGGAAGCCAAAGACCTGCTTTAGTCCCTGCCTCCCTCTGATGCCAGGATGATTTCTTGCCTTTTCTTTTATACCCCTTTTATACAGTTTTCATGTATTCTTAGTGCTTTTAGCCCACATACTCATAATTCTTTAAGTTTGGTAACTTAGCTGAGACCCACTGTTCCATTAGGCCAAGGAGACCAAACATCCTGGGAGCCCCAGACACCAAGGTCCTTTCTAGAACATTCTGTAAACTAGCATAGATCCATCCGGGGGGGGGAGATCCCTCAGAATGGGAGATTCATGGGGAATCTTTGATAGATATGTTAATTTGCAAGGCCTATGAATTGTACATGTGATGTATCATACATGTGCCATTTCAGGGTGCATTTTGGGGCATTCCACCTGGACCAAGTGCTGCACCCAAGGATCCTTAAATAAATACCAAAGTAAAAACTCCTTTTCCCCATAAACCATGTTTGGCTTTTAATTTTAAGACCAGGGAAAGGCAGCACTTTCACTTCCAAGCTCTCCCTCCTGGAGAAGGCACTAACTAACCATTGGAAAAAGGGCTGCTCTTCACTATTCCTGTGTCAGCCACGCTACAGTGCAGATGATTATCCCAGACTTGGAGCAAGAAACTAAATATGTGAAGGCTGAAGACCTCTCAGCATGTGGCATAAAGCAGCTGTTGGTTAAAAAGAAGGAGCAGGTTGTGATCCCTGAGCTTCCCAACCATCCGGCTCCTGTGCAAGAGGTTTCAAAACAAAGTGGCAGCTGCCACTGGGGTTTTTTTGATCTTATTGTGCCTGCATGTGCTGGGTGTGCTCTGAAAGCACCTGGGCAGGCTGAGGCGCTTGTCTTTTGGATGGTGATCAGACCCAAGTATTTTGGGGCAAGCATTTAAGTGAAAAACCCAGCACCCAAGGGGTGTTAAAAGAGAAATAATTAAAAAACCCCAGATAAGCACAGAGAAAAAGTCAAATGAGGCATTTATGGAATTACGATGCCTCCAGGAGCTAGGTGGTGCCTAAGCTGGGGATTTTGGTTTTGCAATTTTGAATGCTGCCTAAATGTCATTTGGCTTTGTTTTGTTTTTTTCTTGGATCAGTTTTTTTGCCCCTCTCTACCTCATTCTCTCCATCCACATGGACATTGCTTTTGCAGAATTTTAAGACAGTAAGATAAAAAAGACAAATTGCTGCTCAAAATTGCTCAATAAGGCTGATGTGCTCTGATACTCCCTGAGCCTGCTCTCCAAGACAGCTTGTGAAAGTCAGCATCCCAAGATCACCAGTAAGGAGTAGCAGAGGATGCGACCTGTGTGATTCACCAGTGGCACTAGAAATGTAAGATCAGGTGAAGAGTCAGCTCCAGCCCCAACTTCTCACCCAAATAAATGGAGCACTATGCACAGTGCCACAGAAGAGACATCCTCTTCAACTCCAAGGAAGCAGATCTTTCCCCAACCTGCTGTCCTGAGTACCAGGACTCCTAAGTCCTTCTGCTTATACAAAGTCTGCTGGCCACAGATAACCCTGAAAAGCCCTGCTTGCAGTATCACTTTAACACCATGGACTTCCAGAGATCAGCATCCCATTTCTGCACTGAAGTAGGATCAAGTACACATGGATCACTTCTGAAAAGGGTTTACCTTACCTGTATATAGCCTGCAGCCCCCTTACTCAACCACTTCCAGTTTACTTCTAATAATTTTGCTCCCTATGCACCTCAAATAGTCTCTTTTTTCCACCAGATTAAGCTGCGTTTTTAATGCTCTCCACAACAGGCAACAGGAAAAAAAGTTGAGGAGTTTTCTGTTTCAGCCAGTTTTCTGTTCCAGTTTTTCTCTTCTGCCCTGGATGAACACTCCTTTCCCTGAGCCCTCCCACTCAGCTCCCTGCAGATGCACCTCAGTCGCTCCAGCTCCACCTCTGTGAAGCCTCTGTCAGCCCTGTGAAGAGCCCAGGTACCATGCTGCATTGCCCAGGTGCATTTCCAGACCTACGATAAGCACGTCTGGAAACCATTACTATCCTCGCAGACATTTGTGGCCCACAAGAGCTGAAACCAGAACTCCAACAAGGTAAAGAGATTCACCTCACTGAGATGCTACAAAGACTCTGTATGTTTCAGCATTTCATTTTTGTTAAGGCGTATGTTATAACAAAGATACAACTTGTCAAACGTACTTGTACATGTTCATTTCTGTCCCCTCCATGCCATTTCACTGAAGAATGGGCCCTGCAGACAGAAGAGTTTCAAAATGTCTCTGCAGTTCCTGCACTGGAGCTGTGCTGTGTCACTGTAGGCTCAGTGTTGAAAGAACTGTCTGTATGTTCAGCTGCAGATTGTTACAAGCGCTTCAAGAAGCTGCTGCTTCCAAAAAGGAAGGACAAGTTCTTGTTATTATGAAAGCTGGGGGGGTTTCCAGGGCTGCTGGTGTGCCAGCAAAGGATCCAGAGCCAGGGTAGATAACCACGACAGGAGAATCTACAAGCGCCTGAGGGACACCTACACATCTGCACGTCTCACGCACCAGGTGTTGCTCCCTGGAGCACATAATTCAGGCATGCACTCAGTGTGCCACTCCTAGCACCTCCTGGCTCCCACCAGGACCATGTCACGCACTGCCCACAGCTACGTGCAGGGCGAGGAGCGCCAGCCCCAGCTCAGGGAAATCTCTCATTCACCAGGAAATGTTGTGTCCGTGCAAACCTAGCCCACAGCTGGGGGATGGCAGCACACGCTCGAGGTGTCGCACTGGCAGAGCAGAACAGAAAAACTCTGCCCACAGCTACCCAAAAACTGCAGGTGCTTCGACTCAGAGACTTAAAAGGAGGCGCGCAGAGAATTTGGGGGTCAGGCTCCAAGAGAGACACGGACTCAGACTCCAGAAAACAGGCTGCAGAGAGGAGTCCAGCCCAGCAGCAAGTGTCACACTGCACACAGATGTGCTTTCTCTACAGAGGTGAATGCACCTTGATGCCTTAGATTTTAACTTTTATATTTTTCAAATCCTGTACTGCTAGTGTGACTGAAGTTTTCTGTAGCTTGTTAAGTGCTGTTCTCTCATGCTAAGATAGACATCTCTAACTTGCCCTTCAAGGGCACCCAGAAACAAGAACTGTAAACCTTCATCTTGGGAAGAGGGGGGCAAGCTGAGGGAAATCACATCATTGGCTGAGTTATGGTTGGTGAATTTATGTTGTTATAAAAGTGTGAAGAACTTATGACCTGTCATCCATTTTGGGATCCACTGAGGCAAGACCTCTGGAGCCCAAAGTATGCACCTGAAGGCCTTTCAAATAAATACCACCTTTTTCCTTTATTCCTGTCTAGTCTCTGTTTCTAAGTAGCCATTTAAGGCATCAACCTAACACAGCTTTGGTCACTCAGTCCACAGATCCTACACACTCTAAGGATGGGAGCATCTCTCCTTTATGCATGAGCTGTTCTCAAAACCTAAGGCTGAAATCCTGGCAATAACCCCCCTCTTTCTTTAAAAGCAAAAGACAAAACTCACCCAAAACAACAAAGAAAAGCAATCAAAAAACATCCTGAGTCAAGAGTCTGCTACAGTACAGAAAGAAAAAGTGCTTACTCTTCTTCAGGAAGAGATATTAGATTTATTCTATCAGGCTGAAGGTGGCCATGGAATGGGATTCAGCACATGGATCCAGTTCTGGAGGATCTTTATTTTAATAAATATGCAGGGGGAAAACCTCTGTCAGTATAAATCCTATGGAAAATATTGCTCCTGTAGACAGAAGAGAGACCAGTTCTGTCTGTGTACTCAGGCACTGTATATATGAAGATATTTCAGAGGCCTCTATACTTAGCCATTGTGGTTTCAATCTTTCCCAGGCCAGAGGTAGCTGTGTAAGCATAAAGTCAGCACTGGCTAAACAAGTACATTTGAAACCATACTATTATTACCAAATTAGTTAAATAAGGTTTCTTTCTTGGGGGGGAGAAGGGGAAAATTTAGACTTCACGGTAATATCATAAAAAAGCCCACAAAAAACGAAACAAACAAACAAAAAACCTCCCAAAAAACCCAAATAAACAACAACAAAAAAACCAAACAAAACCCCACCACCCTTCTAGCCTTTAAAGAGAGGCGTGGTTTTTTCAGCAGCTCTTTCCTATTTAACTGCAGCCAGGTCAAGCTTCCATCTGACCTCATTGGGATGGCAGCTCCAGGTCCCTTCGGGGCTCCAGGGAAACCAGGATCCCTCAGGAAGCCACAGGAGTGACTGAGGCAGTCACATGAGACAGCACCATAAAGGCGAATTACGTGAGACAGTGCCATTAATTAGGCACGCTGACTAAACATTCTGGGACTTTCTGCAGTAGAAAAGGCATTAGGGAAAATAAGGGAGATCAGTAAAGAAAGTAGGAAAATCTTTGCATTCGATATAATCAAGACCTATGATCTTCCTTTAATCCAAGAGAGCCTTGGATGAAGGACCAGACAGGTATTTCCCCTTCTGATGTGAGGCAGTTCAGTGATGCCTACTCCACAGGAAATTCTCAAAAGGCACTGAGCACTAGCAGAAGGTTTTTTCCACAGGAAACTCAGCTGCCTGTAATTACCTGAAGAAAAATTTGTCCTCTCCTTCCCTAATCCTGGGGCTCTGATCACATTCTACATTTGCTCCGGGGACTCCATTTTGGAGCCACGTGACATTTACAACACACAGCCTGAAAAATACATAAAAACACACCTGGATCTGGGATTTGCCACAAACTCCCCCAAAGTTCCCCAGAGGGTTTGTGACCCTTCTCAGCACAACCAGGAGCACAGTTTGGCACTGCACCTTGCAGCTTGGGCAAGTAAAAAACCTGATCAAACTCAGAAGCTTTGATCTAGATGCACTTGGAGAGTTTCAGCACAGTTTAGGCACAAGCTCAAACTCCAAACAAGTTCCAAACTCCCAGGCCAGAACAGAGGGCAGCCAAAGGATCTGCGCTCACCTGAACACCAAAAGGCTCAGCCTGGCATGGGTGACAGGGACTCACAGCAGCCCCGACCACTGCCAGAGGCAGCTGTGGGAACACCAGCAGAACAAACAGGGAGTCACTTCTGAAGCAAATCCCCCACCCACCCCACTGTTGCCTTTTCTTGGTCTTAGAATTAAAACCAAAACACGTATTTATTTCAGGATCCTTGGGTACAGCGCTTTGTTTAGGTGGAATGTCTCGAAATGTATGCACTGCTCTTCTATACACTGAAATACACACAATTATAGGCCTTGAAAAATTAACATATTTATCAAAGATCCCCCAGTGAGAGGCTGGAGTGAAGCCCTCGTTGTGAGGAACCTTCCCCCTGGCTGGGCCTGGCTGAGGTTCCAAAATGTGTTCTGGAGAGGCCCTTGGTGTCTGGGGCTCCCAGGATGTTTGCTCTCCTGGTTTAACAGTGCTGTGGGGCTGAGCTGAGTTCTCAGCCTTGGGAAGGTACAAGTGTGGGGCTAAAAGCACTGAGAATACATCAAACTATAAAAGAGTGTGTGAGAGGGGGATAAAAGAAAAAGCAAAAAATTATCCTGGCATCACCACCACCCCTGCAAGTGGTTTCCATCTCTGAGCAGCCTCAGAGCTCACAGATGGGATTCCCTCAGGGTGAAACCACACAGCAGACCATGATGGAGGAGGATACTCTACGTGCACTCTCCACATCCATGGGATCATATAAAAACTAGCCCAAAATAACACGCAGTGCTATGGTGTGGGTGCCAGGTCTTCAGCACCACCTGTGCCCCCTCCAGGTCTGCTGCTCCTGGCCCACTCTGCCACGGCCACCAAGAACCGGGGCTCTGCTGCCCGGGAACTGAGTGCAGAGGTACAGCAGTGCCCGATTTTTTGGGATACCTGCTTTTGAGCACCCTCTGCTGGATATTACAATTGTTAATCCCCTCCAGGCCGGCGATGCTGGCAGGCTGCCTCTGATCACCCAGCAGAACGCTGGGGCGTGGGAGCCTGTCCTGGGCACCCCCGGCACACACCGTGCCAGTGTGCTCTCTGAGGGCACTCCAGAGGATACACCAGTGTCCTCTGAGAACAATAAGAGCCCAAACACAAACCCACCACAAAGAAAAGTCAAACCCAGCAGAAGTCTTCCCCACATGACTGAGCTGCTGCGACTCACTGAGTCTGAAGGAAACATGCTGCAGGGAAAACACGCTGATGGGAACACCTCAAATGCACTGTTCCCCAAAGGGATGGAGCTGCACAGGCTCTGATGAGGTGACATTTCCTCCTGCAGCTCCGACCTGCAGAGGTCACCTATCCACCACGACATGGCAGCGGCTGACCAGCAAAGAGGTCACTGAGACGGGCGAGATGGTGGTTTGGCAAGATGGGCAGCTGCCACCTCGGACCTACAGCCCACGAGGAGAACAACAGCAGCCTCACATCCTACATGCCAGCCTTCAGGTGGTTACAAAGTGGTGGCCACCTCTGACCCCAGTAATCCTTCCATGCAGAGATGTTTTGGAACGCAAGGAGTAGGGAGTGACTCCTCTGAGCTAGTGTCTGCTGTCAGATGTCTCAAAGGAAGGTGCTGGAGATTTACAGGGCTAGGAAGAGCTTTTAACTGGCCACAGCTGGAAGACTGTCCAGGAGAAAGAAGCCCCAGACCTTCTAAACGAGCTAGGAACTGCGTGTAAGATTTTTATCCATATATCTAATCCTTTCTCCATCCGACTATGTTCTCAATCTCAATTATTTATGGGCTGTAACAAAAAAATAAGTTTCACGTGTGTCAGATGTTGTATTTCAATTTCATTGGAAACCTTGTATTACATAAAAGTATACACAGGAATGCCTGGTTTACTTCTCTGTGCTTCTAAGTTTATATACTTCTGTCATGCTGCTTTTTATTACTCTTCACTCTAATGAAGGATGCATAATCTTTTTCAGCCTTTCCACACCTCCAGGCATTTTCGACACCTTGTTCAGTTAAATATTCATAGCAGGGTGATCAGAAATGAATGCCTGATATCTTATTTTTAAGACTGGAGTCCCAGAGAATCCCTTGCCTTTCCAGCACAGAGATCCCACACATCCCCAGCGCCAGCAGCCTCCTCCTCAGCCAAAGCCAGCAGACAGAGGGAGGAAGGAGGAGGTTATTTCACTCCTGAACACTGCAAAATCCTCCACCACTGCAGGAGTTCTGTGCTCCCATCCCATCCCATGCCAGTCAGGCTGGGCTGTGGTGAGGCCAAGGAAAGGCATTAACCCCACTCCCTGCTAGGAAACAAAGTCTCCCACTCATTCCTGAGGGAAGTTAAAGGTACTCATTTCTGAGGGACTTGCGGGGTGGGGAGATAGAGCGCAGCTCTCCAAAGATAGCTCAGAAATAACCTGGGAGGATCCCAGCTGAAGGCTGGGTGTCTTCTTACATCTGTCTGGTTTCCGAGATGGAGTGTAAACAGTGGCACATTAGCTTAGATTAATTACAGGCTGCCGGCCTTTTGCTTTCATGTAGCGAGCTCTGGGAACATAACACCGCTGATAATTAAACAGCGCCTGCCATCAAAGGGCCCCGAACCACCCAGCAGCCCAGGCAGGCTCAGGGCTGCTGGGGTGGCACACAGCTCAGCAGGACACAGGAACACAGCACGCTTGTCTAGGAAATGGGAGCTTTCTACCGAAACTGCAGAAGGAATTATCACGTGTTTTACATTAAGTGCTGTACAGCCAGACCTGGGCAGGATTAGCATCAGTGCCAGGAGACCTTCACCATTCACAGACACAGTTTTATACCCCATAAGAAAGATCATTTCTCCCATGATATGACTCCCTTTTTTCTTTTTTTCCTGGAACAATGGCTTGTTAATGACTGAGGAATAAAAGAAAGTTTTCTCCTACTTTGTTTTCTGCAGGGTAAGAAAATACAGAACTAAAGATAGATGCCAAGAGAGAAAAACTCGTGGGAGTGGAGTTAATTTTCTGTGTGACCACATCCCCTCCTTCCCCATTGCCTTCCACACACACTGCTGCCCATTAGTGATGTGAGATTT
The DNA here is from genome assembly GCA_013400515.1 of Erpornis zantholeuca. Lineage (NCBI taxonomy): Eukaryota > Metazoa > Chordata > Aves > Passeriformes > Timaliidae > Erpornis > Erpornis zantholeuca. The sequence goes on along the minus strand of VZTN01004979.1, from coordinate 384,475 downwards.
TGTGCCAGGCTCCCCAGCACAGCAGTGCCAACACTGGGCTGGATGATGAAACCCCCACCCTCCTTCTCACGTGCTGTATCCCATCTGGGTTACCACATCCCTGCTCATTTCCTTTTCTGCCCCTGCTTCTTCCAGACCCAAAGCTGCTCTTCTGTTCTTGCCCCATCCCCTTGAGTCAATGCCCGCCAAGCTCAGGGGAGACCAGGTTTGCTTTGGCTGGGATGGCTGAATGAATTGCTCCTGCAAGGCTGGGCTGCCCCCCAAAACTGCAGCTCTGAGACCATCAGACATTCTCTTAAAGACACCAAAAGGAGAGGTCCATGAGGAAGCCAAGAGGAGAGCAGGGGGTGCCAGGATGTAGCTCGATGCTCTCACGTGGAACAAGGGGCAGAGCTAGTGGAGGGGGGCACACCTCTCCTGCCCACCACAGCTGCTGGCACTACCTCGCCTTGCCCTGCAGAGAGGGCTGGCAACCTGCAGCTCAGGAGCCCAGCATCTCAAGATCAGATGCCCTTTGCAGGCAGGATCTAGGGACTGGGGACATGAACATACTGAAACACACGGAGTACTCCCAGAGTAACTCAGAAACTCCAGCCTGAGCACTGGCAGCACTACCCAAGGGCAAAAACCACATGCTGTCCTCACGAGCACAGCATCATCACTGGGCTCCACACAACCTGCCCTCTGTGCAGGGCCAGCGACCAATTCAGCAAATTTCACCTTCCCCACATTTAAAGCGAGGCCACAAATGCTCTCCAAAACCTCCTCAGACTGCAGCCTGCCCGCTGATCTGAGACAGCCAAAAAGCCTGGCCTGGAGGAGATCCACAGCAATGATGGCCACGGGGAGAGAGGCTGAAGGGGGAAAGATGGGAGGGAGCAAACTTCACACAGGAGCAACGCTGACTTTTGAATGGCTAATTACATGTTACCCTGCTTTAGTTAATAACCTGAAGTGAGACGAACACTGCCACGAAGCACCCCCTTCACCTCACCTTTTTGACACATCCCGAAGACAGCCATTGTCACATTAACAGGTGAATAAAAGCCATGAATATTAACAGCCGCGAGTATGAAAAGCCATGAATATTAAGTCTGCACAACAGCACTCGATACAGCAGCTGGAACATGCTGTAAAGCACCAAGCAATAAAGTACAAGAAAGCTCCCAAACTTCTACAGTACCTAAGTAGTATACACTAGCATTGCTCAATTACTTACCCCCTTCCTAGGAACCACGGACAATCAAAAAAGCAGGGCTAGCCACAGAGCCCACAAATGAAGCTAAAGAGGAGCTGCTCTCCCACACCTCTGAGCACCAGAGAGGATGAATTACACCTGGGCTCGTTCAATTGGCAATTGTCATCCCTTCACTCTCCCTGCTCACAGCTGTTGGTGCCCAGGTGAAGCTCACTAAGGGAAGCAGGCACTCAGGCTTAACAGAAGTCACAGAGCTGGGTTAAGCCCATAAATCTCAGTTCCCAGCCCTCAGCCTCACAACCGAATCCTCCAAGTGAAATCTGGAAGACTTTATTGCCATTAGCATGCAGTGTATATCCCAGAGCCCTGGGATCTCCCTTTAGGCCAGGACCCTGGTGTGCCACAAGCTCTCTGACAGCAAAGCTGTGTGGCTCTGGTCTGCAATGAGCTGCAGGAGTATTCTGGGGTCCCAGTGTGCTAGGCACTACAATGCATGAGGCAGAAATTAATTCCCATAGTTATTATCCTCCTAGATAAATGTAAAATCTTATACTGAAGAGTCTGCTCCTCTCCTTTTTTAACAGAACAGTCATTTGGCAACACTGGCATCCCTCTCACCTACAGTGGTGTAAGGGAGAAGACTGAAAAACATACTCAGCTGCCAGAGATGTGACTGCAGCGTGTCAGATGTGCAGGCAGGTGATCCTGGAGAGCTCATGGAGAAAGAGCAGGGCTTTCCACCCACTCGTGTGCATGAATATGTCCCCAAGAGCAGATTTATATCACCAATGCAGCCACACGTGCCCTGCTGCTGCGATTTGGGAGTGGCAGAGGCGACAGGGAGCTCAGGTGGGCTGTGCCCACCCCTTGGCACTTGCGCACTGCAGGAATATCTTCCCTTCTCCTGAAATCACTCCCACTGCACCAGCAGAAACAGCAGAGGAAGACAAGCCAAAAATCAGCACCAGAAACTGCAAAACCTAAGCCCTCTTTAGTTACCAGGCTGCATCTGCTCCTCACACATTTCCTGGAGGGATCCATTTCAGGTCCAACACCACAAAAGCCTGAGGTCTCTAGCTGTCAGCGTGCTGCCACCCTGGGCTTCTCTCTGATATATTTAGAGCTCACAGCATCACACCAGCTCCTCCACTCATTAAGCCATGGTATTTGACCTATGAGTTTCATTTCTGCTTTCAAGGTAACCTATCTCTCAGACTGTAAATCTGGTTGCTGAGCAAGAAAAATATGGTTGCCCCAATGTGATTCTATCGCTGCAATGAGCTTGGCTTTTTATTTAGAGAGCAGGTTTTATGTCTGCGTTGCAAGGACAAACTCCCGATAAAGACTAAAAATCTGGGTGAGACAACTGACCAATGCATCTGACCCAAGGCTGAAAATAAAAGCTGGCTTCCCACCTCAGTTTCCAAGTAAACTCCACCAAATGACGCAGCACCCCATACTGCATTTCACAGGCAGTACAGATATATTTAGCCCAGTATGCCCCTCCCAAAGCACAGTGTGGGGCACAACTGGCTGAGTAGAAGCCAGGCAGGAATACAGGAAAACAAACCAGGCAAACCATCCTCTCCTACTCAGTAGCGTGGCTCTTGTTCACTTGCTTTGTTTAACATAAACAAACAAGCAAAACCCCAAAACAAGGAAACCTCGCAAGAGCAGTTTTAGTTTCAGGTCAGGCAGCAAACCCAAGAGTTGTAATTAGGTCCTGGAAATCAGCAGTTTAATTTATTTGTGTTGTTGGGTGTTCTTTGTGTTTCCTTCCCACACAAAACTAGCATCTACCTTTTCTCCAAAGGCTTGTGAGAGAAAATGGTGTAAAGCACCACACAAGTGCCAGTGAACATGGAATCTTCTTTCACAGGTGTGAAATGAGGAAAATAAGCCACTAGAACAGTGATACTTGGGTGCCTGAAGGAGCACACTGGTCGCTTTTGGGATGTAGAAAAGTGCCCGAGGGAGAGGAATTTCAGTGGTGTACAGACAGCTAACTTGCAAATCACTTGGTGTGTTTCAGCAGACACCTCCCCTGGAAGATGTTTCTGGGGGATCACCCTGTGGGCTGTGGGAGGGTTAGAAAATAAATGTAGCTCTAGGAAACTGAGGTTTTACCCTCAGGGCCCTAGGAAGTGATCTCTTCCTCAGCCTCCATCAAATCAGATAACAAACAAGACAAATTTTTGTGACCAGAACGACAGAAGCCAGTGGCTGCTCAGAGGCATCCACCAAGTGGGGTGTTGGCACCAGCTGCTTGTACGAGGGGATGAACCTCTTCCAGCCAGAAAGCTCCAGGGAGGGCTGGCTGCCTTCTCCAGAAGGGCTCTGTGCCACGCAGGAACACAGGGCATCTCCTCGCCTCGGCTGAAGGAATTACGCAGTGAAGCCTTCGTCACAAAAGACTTCTTCTCTTCTTCTCAAATCAGGAAAACGATCCATTGCATACCAGGAATGTGTCGCTGCTGTACTTGGTGAGCAGGTGAAGCACGACACGACTCTTCATTTAAAATGCAGGATCTTTTAACACTTTGTTTATCAGGATATGCTTTTATATACAATTTCTCAACAGCTCTAAGCTATTGGTTAAAATGAAAGACACCCCCTTACCATCATAGGTTAATAAGGAAAAACACCAGTGCAAAACATCTCAGGAAAACAAGGAGAAATAGACAAACAGCAAGTGGTGTTTGTCAAGTTGTTTTCACTCTCTCTCTCTCTCTCTCTTTCATGACCTTGGCTGCATGGGAACAGATTTTCTCACAGACACAGAAATGTCCAAAATCTTTCCTCAACAGAGAAGTCAGCATTCACAGAAATGAACCACGAAACCCCAGCCAAATGTAACAAGGTGGCACAAACAGGAGTGTCCCACCAAGACCCCTGGCCTGCAGCTCTGCCTGACACTGCTGGCTTTAGTTCAAGTCTTTGGGAAACTCTCACTCCAAAGGATGGGAGATGTCCAGACCTTCAGTTGGGAGCTGGCCCAAGCAGAGTGTGATTCCTTAAGGAGCCCTCAGTGCCAAACACAGAATCATTCCTCTTATCGTGTTCCTCATCCCCAAAAGGGAGGTAAGGTGGAGTCAGGGAAGGTTCGTGACCATGGTAAGACTTTAATGTCTGAGTAACACCACGAGCACAGAGACTTCTGATTTCTCAGACTGATTACTCCATCCCCTCCCGTGACGATTTACGAGGCTGAATGGAGTGGCTGCCCCCCAGACTTCCACTCCTTTCCCCTAAAGTGTGCTCTCTTCAGCTCCCTTTCCATGTCCTTCCCTCAGCCAGGAGAGGCCAAGCAAAGCCTTTTGTTTGTGTTATGGCTGCCCCAGACAGCCAGGAGAGGACACCATTATTTAAAGAGGTGCAGAGTGAGACTGGGATATGATTGTAATTACTGACCCCTGGGCATCCTGCAGCAGAGGATCACAGTGTGCTGAGATGTGAGTAACCCTCCTCCTGTAGGAGAGTTGGGGAGAACTCTTTTTTATTACCAGCCTTTTAAAAAAGCAATATAAGATATTTCTCTAATTAGAGGTTAAAAAGTTGTTTTTAAAAAATCCTGCAAGTAATTCCTGTCCTGTAGGTTGTGTACATTATCGCTGACAATATCTATTACCCAAACACGTAACAATGACAGCCATAGCTTCTTATCCCTGACTGGGTGAGTGCAATGCTTGGAACCAAATTTATGACAGAAATATTTGAAGTTAAGATGTCAAAATTCAGGTCCCTTCAGTAGTGCCAGTTTTAGTACACTACCACTGTACCCTGCTAATGAAAAATCACTTGTTAGAACACAAACAGCATGGTAAGCTCTTCAAACGCAATCAAACACCACTCTTGCTCTAAATATTGGCCAAAAAGGTTAAAATATTCACCTAGCTCATCACTGTTCCAGTGATGTAATGCTTGTAACAGTCCCACCATACACAGGGGAGGTTTCTGTGAGAACCAGGCTTTTCTCCTTCAAGAACAAGTCTCCCACTCGTTTAGATTAATTGATTTCACACACAGTTGTTTATGTGTGTGGCCTCCCTTGATTTTCTGAGCTCTCTTCGCTCCAAACAAAACAGCTTAGGGATGTAGATGGAGCCAATTGCATTCGGGAAGAGGGGAGATAACACCTCAAAGCCAGACAGAAAAGGACATTTCTTGCTGCAGACACTTTCCTGTGGATTGAGCTCTGAGGCAGCTTGACAAAAGCACGCTTCTGGGGAGCACCATAAAACTGCTTCAGAGACACACTGCACAGAGCCTGGCAGGAAAATCCCCCACAAGGGTGGGAAGGGGGAAAAGTAACTTCTGAGGAGAGGGATATATGGCAGGCTGTGAGACTGCAAACAACAGATAACCAAGAAACTGTCTTAAATTTTAAAACATCCTGACTTCATACAACAGCTTGTAGCTAGACTGGGAGAGCACGAGAATCCTCATGCACTATCAAATGGTGGTTTGGAAGGAAAATGTACCTTCAGAAAGAAATGTGGATATTAATTTGAAAGCACAACACAGAGCCAGAAGGATTAAGTGCCCTCAGCCTCGCCAGAGCAGCCATGTGGACACACCACGGATTCAGTGTCCACTGAATTACAAGTCATCACTGACAAAATACTGAGGTAGCCAGCCAGAAAACCAGTGGAAATAGACTTTGGTGGATCTGGTCAGAGAACGGAATCTCAGCTCCCCAAGAAGGGCTGGGATTCCAGCATTTGCCTGCATCCCAAACAGGGATCAAAGGTCAAAATATTACACTATTTTAAATTATGAACAATTCCAAATGCTCTCGATTTGAAAATGCGGGGCAGGAGGGAAGGTATTATTGATGGAAACAAAACATTCAAAATGGTTTAGCAGAATTTTCTCTGCTTACAAGCACTGTACAAACCAATGGGCCCTGGTATCAGCCACTGATGAGAGGAGAGCTGGCTGGTGGCACTGCAAGGCCACTCTCCATAATCTTCGACAACCCATGGAGACTAGGACATGAACAGGAGCAAACTGTGCTGCTGTGGCAAAGAAAGCCAAGGGGACACTGGGTTCATCAACAACAGGGGCATCACCTGCAGAAAAGAAGTCATAATCCCACTCTACTGAGGCCATCCTGGAATCCTGTGTTCCCTTTTGGTCCCTGCTGTGTGGGCAGGCTGGGGAGGGTCCAGAGAAGCACCACAAAGATGACCAAAGGAGTGGGAAGCCTGCCAGCAAGGAGAGGCTAGGAGAACTGGGCCTTGAGAAAGGAAGGCTTAGGGGAGATCTTATCACCATGCTCCAGGGTTTAAACGGTGGCTACAAAGGAAATGGAGACTCCCTTCCTGCAAGGAACCACACAGAAAAGAGACAGGGTAATGGGTACGAGTTACTCCTGGGGAGAGTCCAGCTGGACAGAAAAGGAAGATTTTTCCCAATGGAAACAGACAGCCAGTGGAATGATCTCCCTGGGGAGGTGGTGGATCCCACAACACTGGGCACATCCAAGATCTTGTTCAGACCATGCTTTTGCCAAGAAAGGCTGGGCAGATGATCCTTGACGTCCCTTCCAACCTGTTCTTCTGTGAAAATGAAACGTTCATCCAAAATGAGAGATTTTGGGGTGTTGACCTGAAATTTAAACTCTTGCTCTGGATTTCAACATAAAATGACATTTAAGTCGAAATGTCAATTGGAAACAGAAATCATTATGTTTTGAAACATTGCTACAGAAAGGCATGTTTTTCTTCTGAAAATTTCTATTTAGATCAAACCATGTTTTCTTCTGGGAGCTTCTTTTTTTTTTACCAGCTCTGTGTTTGTTTGTTGTGCTGCTCGAGGATTGGACGTTTGCTCCAGGCACAGGGATGTCTGCAATGGGGTTATTCACACTGGGGATTCCTTACACGAGTCCAGGAGTACACCTGCACCCAGACTTTCTTAGGAACCTCAACTATTACAGAATATTTAGCTATTTTAATTTAGGGAGATGGTCCATGGTGTCAGATGAGTAGCAAACAGAAACTTACTTTACACAGAGAAGAGGAATGGGGTCTGTGGACACTCCTGGATGCCCTCCAAAGCAGGATCTCTTCATCAGCATACAAACATTACACACCTCTCTCCAAAGGCCAGCTTTGCAAAACCTTGGAAAGGAAAAGGCAAGTGGGCCTCTGGAAACACTAAACTGCCTCTAAAAACTTGTTACTTATTTCATATTATTTCTTTGCAGAATCAGCCCTACAAACAAGAGCCTAACTCCAACCTCAGTAACCCACAAAATTTCTGTACAGACACATTTAGGCAGATGTGCCAGCACAGAAACAAGCAGCCAAAGCTTTCTGTGGAAGCAGGGACAATGACAGAAAGCAGTATTTCCCTAAAACCTTCTGCTTCAAACCCACGGGACAAGGGCAGGGCACAGCAATTTACAGGGACGAGTCACACATGCAAGACCTCAGATTGCCACTCATCGAGACAGTCTGGAAAATCCACCCAGCACAATGCTGAGGCCAAGAGAAAGCCTTGCCAAGGCAAGAGTGACAGGACCAGGCGAGGAATTTGATGTGATGATGCTGGTATTAAAAGCCAAAGGTGTCCGTGTGTGTGGACGGAGGAGCTGAAGGGAAAAGTAAAACCTATTTAGGTGGAGTCACAACTGTTGGCTGAGCAGATCAGCAACGTTTGCCTGAAACCAAACGGAGAACAGATTGTGTTCAAGCAGCTCTGGAGCTTTTAACATCAGACCAGCACCTGCTAGCTGATGGACCTTCTGGATGTCAAGCTACAGCTTGGGAATAGGTGCTGCCTTGGAGCCCTTTCAACCCCAGGCTGAGCTTAGAAAGCTACGAGCACCCCATGGCAGCCTCTGACGCCTGTCCCAAGATGTCAGTGAGCCACAATTTCCACAGGACTGGACCCTTTCCCTGCTCTAGCTCCCAGCACAGACATCCTCTTGCACACAGGTCTGCTGGATAATCCTTCCCTGGCTCTGGACAGAGGTTCTGGGCTTTGTGAAGACCACACCACCTCTTTTACCAGGAGGAAGAATGAGAGACTGGACCAGCTGGGAAGTAAGAGGATAACACTCCTCGTTGCCTCAGGGAGGTGCAGGAGTTAGTAGAGGTAACAGACAAAGTTTTCCATGCCTGCTCTGAGGCATCCTGTGGTGGTGAACTTCCATCTGCTGGGCTGGGGATGGACTGCACAAAACATGAGGCTTGCCAACACAGATCTCACCCAGGTTTACCAAAAGCAGCCACAAACTGACAGAACCTTCTCTCTAATGTATTTAAAACACATTTCCTAGTCCAGCCTTGTCCTTAAGCTAAAGTAAGGCTGAGGTAACACAAATTAACTGTCTAAACTTAACTGCTTTTCCTATTGCTTCTAGGTTGGTTTTATGCTTGACTTGAAAGCCTTACCTAGCCTCTAAAAGTAGGGTCTGGTCCAGACTATCAAGGTTACACCACAAAACTTTTTTTAGTTTAAGAAATGAAAAAAATAAAATAAAAAGATAAATAAATACACACGGCTGCCAACACCCCAGTGAACACAGCAGTGCTGACAAAGATGCCTCCATGGTCACAGCTGTGCCCACAGAAAATGCTGTGGCTCCCCTTCTTTCATGGGCTATGGCACAAACACAGCCTAACACAAGCAGCCAAAATCAGACAGTAAATCGTTCCTGGTGTGTGAGTCTGACCCAGCTGGCACCATTTGCTTAGAAGATAAAGAAGCTTTATGTGTCTTGTAGATAAAAGTTTGGGTTGTTACCTGCAGTGGGGTTTTATACCACTGGGGTGCAACTGTTGTCGTGCAGAAATACAGACCCTTAGATCTTCTCAGCATGCTGTGGAGGAGCTTCTGAGCCTTTCAGCAGGCTCCCTGGAAAACAGCAGAGATGCTGAAAGAGCCTGTGCAGCTTCAGTAAAAACTGAACAAAGCCAGTGCTGCACTCACCGAGCTCACCCAGCTGAAAACCTCCTTGCCATTCATAAAAAATTATTAGAAGTTCATTTTGAACATTGGCAAAACTCCCAAACAGCTAGTTAAGAATAGGTGGAAATGGGGAATAGTTATAAAAACAGAAAAGAAACTGGGACAGGTAATTGGTCATAATTCATAGGAGCACTCACTCCACTCTACCTGTACCCCAGGCTGGGAAATCTCCACAGGTGGAATAACAGCTGCAGCCACCCACAAGGCTGCAGATGTTGCTGAGAAACCTGGTTTGGGCACACCACACACAGGAGCAAGACCTGGCATTTTGACCTAAAACCAGAAGCTTCCACTGCAGCATGAGGAAAAATGGGGCTAACCCCATGAATATCTGCACCATCTCAGTGTCACACTGTAAAGCTTCGGTTAGTTTTCAGAGATGCAAAACTGGGCAAAATTGACAGTGATGACAGCCACAGGATACTACAAACCTTCCCAGCTGTGACACAAAAATGGTAATGGCAAAATATTTACTAAATAAAACCCTGAGGTGCTGCCAGGACCAGTATTTACAGTAATTATTAACAAATCTGGGCCACAGAATACAATAAAGGAACCTGTAGAACTGTTCGAGCTGTAAAAACAGAGGAGGAAAAAAAAGGAGCTTAATTTTCCTTTGTACAGCATCAATTTTTTATGATTACAGACAATTTCGAAGTACTCAGGAACACCTCAGGGAGTAATGAACCCAACAGTCACAAAATTATTTTTTCTGAAAAATGTTCCATTAATGAAGACATGCTTGGGCTCATATGTCTCTCTCGACACTGTGATACGTAACAAAGCTCAGAAAGGTTCTCCAGCTAAGCAACAGAGATTCTCATGTAATTTGCTTTACAGCTCCAACTTGTCCATAACAGAGGTGCTACAGTGCTTCAGGACTCAGTTAAACAATACCAAACCAGCCACAAAGCTGAATACAGAACAACTGGGAAAGGAAGACCAATGGAGAGAGCCCACTGAAATATTACTATTCCTTTTGTTAACCCTCTGCCCTTAATGATGGACAAAAACAAACCTGAAACACCTGTTCCACCCAATCACTTCAGTCTCCCTTACCTCCAACCGAGATGGGAGAGTTTGCAGAAAACATATTTTCCCTGAAATCCTTCAAATAAACCACAACTTAAACTTCATATGTGTTCACAAACCTCTCTCTATATATAAAGGTACAACTTTGCTCTGCTTTTCTTCCCCCATGACAAAAACTACCAAACCCTTTGAGCTTTTCCCATGAGCTACTGAAAACCACAAATTAATCTAAACCAAGAGCTGCCTAGCAATCCCTGCACACAGCAGTGCCATGAGCTCTGTGGCCACAAACCCACTCCCACTCCAGGAACACTGGCTCCACTGGAGTGTCCCTGCCATGCTGGGCATTAATTCATCTCCTTTTGTTTGGCTCCACACGCCGAGACAAAGCTTTGCAAGATGGACCCCTCACTTGGGAGTAACCCAGTCCAGGCTACTCAAGGATGCCCAAGTATGCGAAATAGCTGAACCTTGGGAAAGAAATGGGACCTTTGAGAGCGTTTAGAGTTGGATACCTCAAATCATCAGTCAGGAAAACCTTGGCCTGCATTACCTTTGCTCTGAATGTGAGAGTATTAAACCTGAGGCCACCGGGTTAGCTCAAAGAGGGGCAGGGGAGGCCAGGGCTCAAACCACCTCTCTCATGTGGCAGACCACAGCATTAGCTGCAGGCATGCCTGGCAAGAGAGATCAGTCAGGGGTCTCTTGCAGGGTTATGCAGGACACGATGGCTTTATCCCAATGGCTTTATTTAGATGGAGAAGGCTGCCAGGTTGGGCCATATTTACTGTCCCAAACTCGGAAATTCTGAAGAAAGCAAATTCTGTCCAGCCTGACAGAAACAGGAGCACTCCCTTCTCCTCTGCCTGTCCCTCTCTCCTGCCTCCAAACCTCTGAAGCTGAGGGGCACACCACTCACTTCTCAAACAAACTCACACAAAAGCCACCTTGGGGAAGGAAGCCTAGCTCTGAACAAAGTGAAACAAGGAAGATGCCTTTGCAGAGGAGCATCTCTTGCTTCCCCATGCATGGCTGGGATCCCGATGGGAGCAGAAGGAGGCACTGTCCCTTTAGAGCTGGCCAGGGAGCAGCCCAGCATATCTGGTCTCTGGGAGCAACCACAGCCTGACGGAAAATGACTGCAGGCTCTAGAGGGACAAGGGGAAATTTCCTGAAGCCCACTGCAGAGTAAATACTGAGAGATGAGAGGACAAGGGACCCTCCAGTCCTGAGGGCTGTGCAACCAGATTTAAAAATAAAACCTACAAGGGGCACAACTGGCTAGCCTGGGATCTTGAAAGAGCCAGCATCCGCCGAGAAGAGAGGGAGCGAGAGCAAACCACGAGCCCCAGGCAGCCAGGAAACGCAGCAGCAGGAGCCAGAGCCACAGCTCGGCCACAAGAGAACAGGTCGGCTTAGGAGGGATGCAGCCGGCTGGGGAGTTAAATTTAGACAGGTAAACATTCCGAGGGGAAGAGATGGGGTTCACACAGCCCTCACGTCTGCCACTGCCAGCCCCCAGGGAGAGCCCTTCAAAGGACTGCCGGGGGGCTGAGGCACCTCGGAATAGGGCTGTGGGGGCCAGCGGGTTGGGAGCACACAACTGTGTGGGCATTTTTACCCCAGCATTTGCTCCAAGCATCTTCCTGCCTGGCAGCATCCCCAGCAAGCAGGAAAGCTGCTGAGAGAAGCACAGAGGACACCACAGCCTAAGGAAAGGTGCAAGTCCTGGGTACACAGGGTACAAGGGGACCTTGCAAAGGAAACGTATCGGGGTAAACCCAACCAGCAACACGGGGGCCACAGTACTGGTGTAGCCATTTGGGTGTCAGAGCCCTTCTGAGCTCCTTTTCTGAGGGAAAGAAAAAGTAAAAGAAGCAACGAGTTAGTCTTGCAGACTCAGCCAAACTCTGGAGCTTGAGTCACCCAGACCCCATGAACTGGAGGGGACACACATCACTCCTTTCCCTGCCCTGCCTGCAGCCCCGAGAGAGGCCACCAAAGATCAGGGCCTGTTTTAGAGCTCCAAGGACAAGGGAAGGATCCCCACAGGCAGACAGACTACAGCCATTACAGTGGGCTGCCAGCAGCTGCGCAGTTACAAGGCACGTGAGAGCATCCCCACTTTGGGCAACTGCTGAGTTCTGCCCCAGAGTGACCACCTGCCCCAGAGTTACCACCCACCCCAGAGTGACCATCCACCCCAGAGTGACCACCTGCCCCAGCAACCCCGCAGCTCTCACAGAGCAGGGCAAGGCTTGCAGGAGCTCTGTCAAGTCCTAAGCCAAAGCCTGGCTGGGGGTGGTGGCTCACAGGGTCGGGTCTCCTCTGTAACTCCACGTGGCCATATGGTCCCAGCCAGTTGTCTCAGCAGTGAGCCCAAGAACCTATCCTTCAGTAAAGCTCCCTTCCAAAGAGACACCCCATCTTTATGGCAGATTTTAAGAGCTGGAGAAGCAAACTCTGCCTTTGGTCGTTTGTTCTGAAGGTTAATCACCCCGCTGTTAAAGACACTGCCTGTTTCTAACAGAGCAGAAATGCCCAGCCACGTGCCTTGAGTTCTCCTCTTGAATTCAAAAAGCTCTCCAAGCACCAGCTACTTTCAGAGCTGCTGAAAGCAGTCGGGTATCACACCATGCTACCTCTTAGTTGTGTTTCTGAAATGCTACCCAGGTTCTCATTCCTTAAATCTCCCATTAGAACAGGATTTTTTTAGTCCAGGAGAAATTCCCCTGAGCCCCCTCTGCGCTGCGTTCAGTTTCAACAAAGTCTGTATGCCTTCTCCCAGGAAGCGAAGCTCCCTTTCTATGCAAAAGTGGAATCAGATCACAGACTGGCCTGTCTTACATAACATGCCTTGCCTGTCCACATCCTGATTTTAAAAGTACTGTGTTAAAAAATCTCTCTGAAACGCTCAGAGTGTGTGTGTGTGTGCGCGTGTGTGTCCAATTTATTTGGAAATGATGAAATGGTTTTCACTTGAACTTTGATCAGCTGCTAGAAAAAAAAAGATCTTATGAATAGAAACAATTTATATTCATTTAAATGAGCAATCATGCAGTTTTCAGAAAAGAGCTGGTTTCCCTGTGCGCCTTGAAACCCAAACCCCACAACTTCAGGACAAAAGACTCAAGATGTGAAGCAATCCAGAAACAGAGGGGCCTACTGGGCTGGAGAAAGGGACAAATAGCTTAAAGGTAATTTTAAATTTCACAGTATTCAATCTCTTCCTGGAGACTTGGCTATACAAGAATGTTCATTTTTCTTTAAAACACAGGACCCCCAACTTTCTAGATGCAGGTCTTTCCAAATTTCTATTTTGTTTCAACTGATACAAGAATTCTGGCAGATTGGGAAGAAAAGGGCTGAGAAAGAAGCCTTCTCAGGGCTGGGAGCCTGCAGCCACAACTTCAGCTTCAGCTTTCCTAAGCAGAGATCGGTCACATATGGAAGGACATTTTCAATGTCCATGTCCTAGAGACAAGGGAAAGGACCCAGGGGCTGCTTACAGCTACTGAGAGGAGAGGTGTGCTAATACTCAAGGAGCTTGGGAGGGACTCCTTTCCAAAAGAAAGGAATCTGCTGCAGACACCCCTAGGCACAGAAACGTGAGTGAGCAATGGAGCCTGTGAGCAGAGGAAACCCATGGCTGGAATGGGGCCAGCTCTGCCTCCAAACCCACACCAGCAGCTCATCCTTGTGTTTCTTTCCTCATAGACTCAGCTCATTTCTCTAAGGGGAATAAAACCTGAGTACTTGGGCTAGCTTCTCTGCACACGTGGCAGCTCATCCCATACCTTGGATGTTTGGGGTGAAAAACGTTCCACCTGAATTCCTGCAGAGCCCAACCTTCACCTTGGCTAAACCAAGGTGTCCATGCCCAGGACTCTGGCTTAAGAGGAGCCTGTCTCTCTCCTGCTAACTTTGAGAAATCCCACTTCTTTCTCTTTTGGGAAGAAGAGCATGTACCCAGCTTGGTTCTCCACTTACAGCTGCACCTGTGTGACAGAAGACAGGCAACCTGCAGGTGAAACTGCCACCCTCAGAAAAAGCGGTCCCTTCAACTCACGTGTCGATGCCCAGCATGTGGGACATGTGGGAAGGAAGGGCCCTGACAGGCTCCCAGCTGAGCACTGGTGTGAGGTGGGGAAGGTGGGGGAGGCATTAGAGATGTGCACACACCTGGCAGGCTCTGAAGGGATAAAGACGAGTATCAAGGAGAGGGATTCCTTGTGTGTGCCTGATGCTGTGCAGACACAAAAGCCCTCATAAAGGGCACCAAGAAGGAGCCCTCAACACCTAGGCAGATAAGGAAGCACTGATGCACAGTCCTCATGTGCAGGTGATGGGGAGCAGGGCAGATTACACTGGAAATGTGCATGCAGGTGCACACCAGGAACGCGATGCACCCAAGCTTTTGGCTATGAAGAAATTGAAGAATGCAAGGGCCAATACACGTGTAATAAACAGAAAACATAAAAAAAACCCCAATCCCAAAGATGCACAGGTGAGTGAGTATGTGGGTGCAGGCAGCAGGACAAGAGTGATGACGATCACATGCTTTAGGGCAGCCAGGAATGCATTATGAGGTAGGTGAAAGTTGGATAGAGAGACTTACAAGGACACTCATCTGATGGCTGAGGAAAACTATCAAAAACACAGGGCAACAAAGTGTATCAGAGCACACAAAAACATGTTTGGGGAAGTTGTTTTACCCGTACCACTAAGGGAAGTATTGCACCACAATTCCCAGAAGAAAAACCAAGTTTCATAAAAGAGCTTGTCTGTTACAGACACAACTGGGATGCTCATGCCCTGGCACTGTGAAACCAGGCATGCTTTCACTACTCATCTGTGCTTCCACGAGCACAAGGACCCTTTCCCACGCCACATGCCATGGCTTGTGCTGGCACATGCAGCCACACCACAAGAACAGGGGTGAGACGGACACCGTGGGTGCTCCCAGGAAAGCCACCGTGCTCACGCTCACGGAAAGGATCCTCATCCGACAGTAAAATCGCTGTGCTCACAGTAAGGTCCATCTCACTGGAGTAACATCTGTTTTGCTGAACTCGTGTCTGTCGTGTCTGTCATGCCTGAGGAACATCTGTTTCACCAGCACAGCGTCTGCCACCCCGGAGGAGCATCCCTCGCACCCCAGCAACATCCCTCGTACCAGAGGGTGGCCCCTCACACCTCGGCGGCGTCTCTCCGGCCACCGCAGTCTCTCCCACCGCAGTGACACCACCAAGGGGGACACCCGGCAATCGGCCGCAGCCCCGCGCTCCCGTGGCCCCGCCGCTGCCCCGTGTGGCCGGCGGGCTCTCCGGGGCCG
>VZTN01004979.1:241287-368270 GCA_013400515.1 Erpornis zantholeuca | reverse complement strand
TCCCTGCGGCCCCGCAGCCCCCCGTGCCCGCAGCGCAGCCCCCGCACGGACGCTCGGTCACTCGTGGGTCGCTCCCAGCGCAGCCCTGCGGTGCTCCCTCCTCGCCGGCTCCAAGTGTCCGGCCCGCTCCGCCGCCCCGAGCTGCGGAGAGCTCCGTGCCCTCCACCTCTCGCTGCGGGGGCTCACGGGCACCCTGCTCATGTGGCTCCTGGCCCGGGGGACAACGTGCTGGGAGTCAAAACCCCTCCGCTACGGGCAGCAGGGCTCCTGGCTCCCGGCAGCGGAGGGCTTTTGACCCGGTGACCTGCCGCTTCATCTCAGCAGGGATTTCTGGCATCTGTCTCCCAAAGCGGGTGGGCGGCCGGGTTGCAGTGAAGGTGCGAATGAGGCAGGTTCGGGGGTGCTGTTAAAACAGACTGGCAAAGTTTGGCAGAGGAGACACTGCAGGAAGCTCTTGATGCGGCTGGCACTCAACAAGCGCATCCATCCCTTGCCTGCAGCACCAGGAATCACACCGGGGGCTGTCCCCCACCCTTCTTCCCATAAAGTTTCACAGATTCACAGCCAGATCCCGTTCTCACTTTTCCTGGCAGAAGCAGGGAGGAGCTGCACGGGCATTAGCAGGATCACTGCAAATTCATGTTGCTGTAACTGAAAGCGGTGCCTATCTCCCGGGACTGCTGGGCATCCCGATGCACGGAGACAGGATTTACATGCCTGGCCTCTGGGTTTGATGGCAGCTCTGCAGCAGCCAGGAGTTACACTCGTTGTGTCCGGGTCCCCATCTCTGGGCCCCACATCGTCAGGCATCCAAAGTCCCCAGGCAGCAGGGGCTGCAGAGCCTCACACGCAGTGCAAAGAGCACCTTGCTGCTCCTACACGTACACAGACTCACACATACAGGGATCCAAATGGAATTACATCAGGGAGGCGTTTGGCCCCCTGGAATTCCTCGAATTTGTACTGGCTTGGGACAAAGTGCAGCTTGAGACACACACCCTGACACAAGCATCTTGTTTCAAACAGCTCTGAGCATCCATTTGGGTTCAGAGTGGAAATTCATGAGCATTTTTAGAGGAACAGGTAAGTGTTTGAATACAGGCTACACACTACAAGTAATTGAAGGCTCCAACTGTCTTAATTTATGACCAACTGCACCAGTGTTTTCCATCACTGCAGTCATTAATGATACTTTCTTTTAATGGGAATAGGAGATAGAGGAGGTACAGCTAGAGGTGAATAGTAACCCAGTGTTTGTGGCAGGAAATAAGGAGCTATTGTCCTCAGCACTGTGTCACTAGAAAGATAATAGTTGGTACAGCAAATGCCAACTAATTAGAGGGCAAAGGAAGTCTTGAAATTGCAGCTGGCTGCAGGAAATTTTAGGTGCCAGCTTTTTCACTGCGAGGTAAAGCCTGTTTACCATATGGGCTGCTGTTCCCTGCTTGTCTGTCGTGCTTCTAACTTGCACATTAAGGCTGCAGAGGGGAGGGGTAGGGTGCGGCTTTGGGGACCCAGAAAACAGCAGGGACCCCTCCTGGGGACCTGGAGGTGTGAAGAGGAGTGTCACAGAACTGAGGCTGGGTAACAAATTGCTTGGTCTGTAGAGCAGCATGCTTTTCCACTTCTGGTCCTACAAGGGACAGCTGGGCACAACAGGTCAGCAGGCCAGGGATCCTCATCCATCCTCACAGCAATCCTCTTGGGGCTGGCACTGCTTCACAGCCCAGGATGGTGTCCTACAGCAGGGTTGGAGGGAGCAGATGGAGAAGGCAGAGCCACTGGACCACCAGCAGAGATGGATGGACAGCACTGGATATACCTGTTCCTTAAAACCTTCAGCTATGGGCCGTGTGGATTATTCCAAAACAAGACCAGATTACTGAAATACTGTGCTGGCCTCAGTGTAGTCCCATGAGGAAGATGGGAATTCCTGCAGCTTTAATCCATTCTTGATGTCTCCACTCCTACTTTGGTGGGACGAGAAGGGCCATTGGGAGGTACATATGTGTGTGTTAGGGGATGCTGGGTGCCAGGAAGGGCAGGGGGACAGCTGGGGGTGTGCATCTCCAAAACTGAGTGGGAGTGATTCCGTTTGGTGGGCTTGAGAAGAGGAGAAGTGTCCTCAGCCAGCAGGAATGAGATGCATGGCCCATCTCAGAGGTCTGTGTCTCACAAGGGGATGCCTTGGCAGTGCTGCCACTGCTGAGGACAAAAACCCCCTCAGAATGAGCTGGTTATGGTGTTGGTGTGGGTGGATGATGACAGGAGAGCACCAATTGCTTTGCCTTACTGCTGAAATGTCTGTTTCCTTCCTGGAAGGAACAAAGTTGGTTGCCTTCTTTTCTTCCAGTCTCCCCCACAAGATCGCTTTATCCTCCACCAAAACACCACCTGTGAATGCCATTCCATAGGTTTTGTCCACCGAAGCTATTCCTCCATCTACAGAGCAGGGCAGATAAGAGAAGGGCACTTGTATCTGGCCAGGGGTGATCCTTACTAGGTGTTGGGAAGGGGGACACAGCTGCCAGCAAGGAGGGGCTCCTGTCTAGTCCCAGCTGCCAAAGGTGTTGTCCATATGTTCTTCACATGTCCCAGTAGGATTATGCCTCACTGACTTAATGATGGGCAGTGTCGACAACTGGGTCTGGGCAGGATGTGGACTCCAGTCCCTGACCAGAGGCTGGGATGTGACTAATATTGGTGGGAGACACTGTACAGCACACCCAGGGAAGATGTTCCATCTGCTCAGTTGCAAAAAGCAGCTTAACCCGTGCAGCTTCCCAGACAGCACAAGCTGTTTTATTTCTCTTCATCTCACTGGAACATTCCTATGGCTCCAACTGTCCTTGTGCTCCTCCTTCTCTTCTACTACAGCAGTGCATCTTGTGTCTCTCCCCTCACTGGTCTCTGCTAGTAGTGAGCAGGAAGAGGCTGGGGAACTGCTCAGACTGTTTCAGATGTGGAAATACTAAGCTCACTCAGCAGAGGAGAAGAGCAATTTAAAATGTATTAAGGAATATAAATCCCTCTCAGTTAAGGGCAGGACCCTGCAGAATATATTCAGAAGCAGGAGACCTTATCAGTAGAAACTCATCCATGTGGCTCCAACTTCTCTTAATGTAGGTGTAGCCTGGTCCACCAGTTCTGTGGTGCTCATAAGCTCTGATCCCTTGGGAGGTTTTTTCCATCCCTGTTTCACCTGCACAATAATCTTCCCCCTGGTCAGGCGATCCTGTGTGCTCTCTGCATCCAGGAGCTGAGGCAGAGATGATGCCTCTCCCGGGACAGCTTGCAAGGAGAAGGAATACTCACTGTGCTTCTTTAACTGACATGGACCTTTCTTTGTGCTTTGCCTCACACTCCTGTGGTGGGATTACTACCAGTAGTAGAAGCAAGTGAAAGGAAGTCTATCTGTGAGGAACTGGACACGTTTCCAGCAGTGAGATTGTTATGAGTCAAGGTGGAATTCGCAGAATAAAAATCTGGAAATGGAAAAAAAAATAACAATCTTGAGCTGCTGCCAAAGGAGAGCTCGTTCCAGACAAGCTACCTGATCTGACCTGCCTCACAGGTGTGAAAACCTTCATTGACCCACCCCCACATTCTCTACCTGCCCCTGCAAACACCAGAGAAAGGCACCGCCTCATTCCCAGCCGCTGCCCTCGTGGGAAGCAGCCAGTCTCCTTGAGGCATAAAGCTCACCACCTGAGAATCTGTGGCACTCCACAAAAGGAAATACAGGCTAAACTTCTGAAACATTTTCTAATGTTGACGTCTTTCAAATGATGGAATTGTCTCCCCAGGGACACGTGGATGCTCCACTCCTTGAGTCAGAGAGGCAGGATCGGACAATGCAGAGGGAGATGTATTGTTGGGAACCTCACTGCCCCTGTGCCAGGGAGAGACAGCGAGGGGGGAGAGGAAATAAATTAGATGACTTGAATCATTTCCAGCTCTAATTGCTATGATTTTGCAGTAGTTTTCCCAGCCCCAAGTATAACATTAACCATCAAAGCACGATTTCACTCACGGTCAATTAAACCAGGATTCATCTGACTTGACATCACCAAGAAAAATCCGTCCTGGACTCAGGGACACCCTGCTGAGAAAAGACAGGAGCCAGACAGGGGCTGGTCACTGGTCATCCTGGAGGACAGGAAGAAGCTGCTGCCTTTAGAGGTGGACATCTCCAAGTATTCTCTTCCCTTCTGCCAGCACAGGACACAAAGGGAATGCAGCAACAGTATGGTGTGCAAACACCTTTCCTCACCTGGGTGATGCACTAGCAGGGTCCTTGGGATTGATCTCCCCATCTGGATGGTCCTGCTGGTTGGGGGGCTGCTCCAGAGGTCAGACAGAGACAGCCTGTAACTCTGGCTGACATGTGCAGCCCTGCCAGAGCCAGGTACCTCTTCACCTGTAGTTCAGTGGCTACACATTCAGTAGCCCTCGGTCCGGTTTGTTCCTGCCCTCCTGGTCCTCCAGCCCACAGATCTGGGAAGCCTATCAAGGGCCCACAAGGGATTCAGTGTCTGGAGCTGTGTTCCTGAGTGCCCAAGGCGGAGGGCAGCCCAGGGAAGGGCTCTCCCATGGCTGCAGCTCTCCTCCTCACCACCCCGTGCTCTTCCTCCACAGGCCTGGTGCCAAGGCGTGAGCCACGCCATTTACTGGCTTTAGGAAGCCAAGAGATGAAATAACCAGAAGCCCTGGCGAGGACAGCAGAGTTTTAGGGACGCAGCAGTGAGCAGGCTGAGCAGGGTGAAGCCCTGGCTCGCCTGGCTCCACAGAAGTCTCCACAGAAGTTAGTAGCAAGGCTGGGGAGAGCACGGGGAGTTCGGCCTCGTCAGTCACCCTTTAATCATTAGACAGGCGCTCCCAGCAGCAGGTTCTGTGGGCTGGCTGAGTTAAAGTGTAACTGCCCCCCTCGGCGGCCCCGCCAGCATCCCTGGCTCCAGGGACCCGAGTGCCACCAGCCCTTGCCTCAGGGACAGCCCAGCCACAGGCTGCTGGGGAGAGCTGCTCTGCATCCCACGGTGGCGTGGGGATGGACAGGACCCTGTAGGTTCTGTTCCATGGAGCTGGGAGAGCTCCCTCTTTCCTCCCTCCTGTGGACAGATAAGCATCCCCTGCCCCACGGCACTGCTGGCAGAGGAGGACTGGAGATGTCCCTGGGGCCAGCCCGTGCCCCCAAGCCCCGTGCCGTGCCACGTGCTGACCACAGCTGTGGGTCTGGGGAGCACAGGGCCACAGCCATAGCCAGACAGTGAGGTCATCTGCCCTCCACTCCCCTCCTCTCCAGTCAAGCCCCTCGGTCTCTTCCACTTGGCTTGAACCCCGAGGTGAAGAGTTGTACATCCTTTCCAAAATTTTTATCGTCATGAATTATGACAACTCTGGATATTCTTATTGTCTGTTCGATGGCCGATCTCGCTCTAAAGTCTCATTTCTTGGCCTCCCCTGCTTCCTGTGGTAAAGAGCTCTGGAGTGCAATTAAACACGGGCTGTGCTGGTACCGAGTGCTGGGCTTCAGCAGAGGCAGCAGCACGAGGGTGGCAGAGGTGACAGTGTGCTCCTGCCTGCTGCCACCCCCAGGGCACCAAGAGCTCCCCTCCACGCCTGACTGCCAGGGAATGATGAAACCCAGACTCCTCCCCTGCCCCAGTCAGAAGGGGATGGTTACCCTGCCAGCCCTCTCCCTGCTGATTAGGGCAGTGAGGCTGAAGTCCCACAAATCTGGCAGGAAGACATCTCCCAACAGCTGAGCATCCCCAGGTGGTTTGGGGAGAGTGCACACCAGGCTCTAGCTGGGATCTGTCAGAGACCGATGAGCCCCGGCACCCCCTCCTCCTGTGCCCTGCGGGGGTGGGAGGGGAGGTGTCCCTCCGTGCTGTGCTGCTTCTCACTCAGCAGAGCCCCTTCCCAGGGAGGATTTACCTCATTCCATGTGTCCCAATTTATTCATGTGATCTCCTTCCTTCCTTCCTTCCTTCCTTCCTTCCTTCCTTCCTTCCTTCCTTCCTTCTCCACTTGCTCAAACATTCCTCCATAATTTCTTCCTTTGCAAGGTAGACAGGCCTCTGGCTGGATCTAGCACTGCTGAGGTGAAAGGGGATTATTCTCCTGATAATCACTGGGATTTAAACCACACAGCAACTTCAGCTGAAGGAGGAAACAAACACAATTCAGCTGTTACCTCCAGCTTTCCCATGGAGCATGGAGATGTGTGGGGCCACGGCAGGGGAGAGAGGCAGAGGATGGGCTAAGAGGGTCCAGCCTCCTCTCGCCTGCTTGGCCCCACAGGCACCGCTCAGGTGGGCACGGAGGGCAGAACCCCATCAACCCAAACCCGAGGTGAGAGCCACTCCCTGGGCTAGCTTGGTGCCTCTGTGCGTCACTGCTGGCTTGGGCACTCCCGGCTGCGGGGCCAGCCCAACGCCCCGATGGCCCTGGGGACACGCAGGTGACACAGCTGCCTTCTGGGGAGGGTGGCACATCCTCTGTGGCCTGGCAGGGGGAAGGGAATGAAATGAAATGTGCTGAGACACCAAGCCACGAGGGTGCCACCAGTGCCACCCTACCACCAGCGCCATCAGTGCCGCCAGTGCTGCCAGTGACACCCTGTCAGCAGTGCCAGCAGTGGCACCAATGCCACCAGGGAGCTGAGGCCGTGGGCAGAGGCTGGATGGGGTTGGGAACACAGCCATGCAGAGCAGGGCAGTGGGACTGAGGTGTGAGCACTGCAGGGCTGCAGAGGGAGGACGGAGCAGTGGGCAGGGAGGTGGGAGCACACACAGCCCGGGGAGGGATGTCACACCGCCTGGGGACAGGCACTATTTACAGCTAGCGAAGCCACAGCACATTTCCTGTTTTTATTTCTGGGTCCCACAAATCCCAGGGACAAACTAGAGAGTGTCAGCCAGGCTCTGCAGCTCCTGGCTGTGCTGCTCTCACGTCCTTCTGCAAATCAAGCTGGTGACAATAAAGCCTTTGTATGAAAACCACCGGGTTTTGTTGGCTCCAAAGTGCCCTTTGATGACAAATGCCTTTGCTTAATAGTCTCACCTTCACAGTGAGAGCTGAAGGGAACAC
This sequence comes from Erpornis zantholeuca, assembly GCA_013400515.1. Taxonomy (NCBI): domain Eukaryota; kingdom Metazoa; phylum Chordata; class Aves; order Passeriformes; family Timaliidae; genus Erpornis; species Erpornis zantholeuca. The sequence goes on along the minus strand of VZTN01004979.1, from coordinate 361,178 downwards.
AAATACAATCCCTGGACAGTGTAGCTTCTAAACAAATATATATATATATATAGCATGGGTAATATACAGGCTTACACAAACACCAGCACTAAAACACATCAAGTAGGCAGGGATGGAAACTGTAAGAACCAAAAATAACCAAAGCACCAGGGCAGTGACAAGGTACAGAGAAGGAAGAAAGCACAAGGCAATAGATGGTTTCCTTCTGAGGCACTCAGAGGTTGTGTTGCCCATGGCCTGGGGGCCACCAGCAAAGGGCTGTGCACGAATCCTGAGGCTCCCCTGGCACATTGCAAGGGCTTGTTCATGGAAAGAGTGTGTGTGAGTGTCTGCATGCATTTACCCATGCAAGAAACTAAAGAGCTAGAAACCAGTGAGTTCTAGCTCAGAATCCTGCCAGGTCCTATTGCAAAGGTAAAATTAAAGACATCAGAGTTCCCCCATATAATTTAAGTGCAATTGTGTATGCATTCTGGATTTTCTGTGGTTGACATCCTTAAGTGATGACTGAATTTTCAGCTGGAGACATGGATTTTCCAGGATGTGCAGGGCACCTAGCTGCTAACACCACTTGTGGCCTCTGAAGTTACATCAAATTGCTAAATGCTTCATCACATCCTGGGACTGGAATTATACACACCTGCAAAAAGCCAAAGAAAAACTCCCCAAAAATCCCAAAGCAAAAAAATCCCAAACCCAAAAAGCCCACAAAAACGGAAGACACCATGATTCATGCCCCAAAACATATTTGCTCATTTGCTTAAGATATTTTTTTTTCACTCTGGAAGGAGTTTTGATTCTTGTTTCTGAGCCTTTACTGTTCACTGAAGCTTCATTTTTCTTTATTTCCCCCCAGCAATGAGAGCTGGAATTCTTTTTTTGGGTTTTGTTCTGGGTTTGTTTTTTGTTTTTTGTTTTTTTGGTTTTTTTTTTTTGTAAATGCAAATAAGGACCCCCTTTCAACCAGAGAACTCCAGTGTTTGGAAAATTGTAACCTCGTGTTTTGACACCCTTCAGGTTACAGTTTGTGTATAATCCCTCTTACAGCAGCATGAATAATGTCGGGCACGGAGATCTGTGGAGAGCAAACAAGCTTTTGTGAGGTTCAGAGGGCCCAGATCTGCCTCTTGTGGATCTTAATGAGGATATAAAATTGGGTTTTAGGGGTGACCACATCATTCGTTGTCCGTGAGTTGGGGGCACCTTCCCAAGCACTTGGCACCTAAACCCCCAGGCACCATGCAGAGCCCTGAGCTGCAGCATGCCAGGGGGGCTGCCCCTGACATGTCTTTGGCTGATCTGCTCTGTGTATTTTCTGTATTTCCTCAGCTCTCCCTCCTTGAGAGGGTGTTAGCAGCCAGCGGAGCTGCTGCTGCAGGGAGGGTGTGCTCCAGGGCAGCCCTGAGCAGGTCAGGTTGGGCTCCAGGCTGGCCATGAAGTGGCGACTGTCGCTGACTCCTCACACGTCCACAGGGGCTCCCGAAGGATCCCGACGCACAGGGATCAGCTCACCCCTGAGCCGTGCCCGAGCTTGCCGAGATATCATCTGCAGATTGCACAGCGACAATGAGCACGGCGATAGGGCTGTGCTGAGCCAGGCCCGCAGCAGGAAAACAAACCCAGGGAAAGCTGGCGTCATCCCCTCCTGCCCTGTCACTGCCGAGCCACGCTCAGCAAAGCTCTGCCTCAGCGCTGGGCTGGGGCACTGCACGGACCCAGGGCTGCCTTCCCCATGGAGTCACCCTCCGGTCTGTCACTCACACCAGGGAAGCCTCTGGGTCATCCGTGCTGATATTGGTCTGCAGCTCTGAGGTGGCTTTGATCTGCTCTCCCGACAGATGAACACGAACAATTGTGTTACCGCTCAGGAGTCACCGCCTCATTAACCAATGGGGGAAATTAGAGCCTTCCACCCGAGGGCGAGGAGCAGCCTTTCCCTGGCACCTTGAAGTCCTTGTGCCTCGCTCGGGCTGCTGGGGGGAGACTGCAAGGGCTGCCACTGCACCCTTGTGCTTGTTCCCGCAGTTCGGTGTGGGGCCAGCAGGTCTGCCTGTCCCTGGCACACCAGGCTCATGGGCTGGGCGAGACCCCAAACCCTCCTCAGGTCCACGAGGAACCAGGGGGCACAAATATCAATCCCTCCCTGCCACACCAGGGATGGCTGTGGACATGGATCCCTGATGGAAGATGTGAACTTGCATTATGCTTTGCTGACAAATCCCAGTTTTGTTATTTCCTCCGGGTTCCTCCAGGGTCTAGGGAGGGGTCTGTTTTGGATGCCCCCCAAGCTGTCATCTTGCTGCCAAACTAACAGGAGAGGACCCTTCAGAGGGCACTGGTGGGAAGCACAGCCTGTGCTGTGCAGTATCATTGCAGGGATGGAGGGTTTTGAACGCACAAGGGGAAAGACTTTCTTTTATCGTCATTCTTTTATCTGTCCTCGAGACAGTGCTTCACATTTCTCATATCACTGGGGCAGGAAAAAGAGCCATCTCATAGTATTGTCCTAGAAATGGTCACAGAGGAGTTTGCAGGAGACAGTGACTCAGTTCCCACCATCTCCTCCTGCAGGAGAGCAGCACCGTGTGCTTTGGGGTGGCAGTTCTTGTGTTTGCCACGCCTGCCAGATACCTGAAGGCTGTCCACAGTAACCAGCAAACCTCTTGTGTGCAACCACTTTGGGTTCAAAAATAAAGGTAACAGAAGTGGGCGCTGCTTTCTGAGGCACTTCTGAAAAACGGGGCGCTGCTGCCTCAGAGCATTTTGTTACTTTGTCATCTGAGGAGACAATGAGAGCCACGGAGTTCCTGCTGCTGAGCAGATTGCTGCAGTGAGCCGGGCCCTGGCTGCTCCCAGCCCCAAACAAATCCAAGTCAGGGATGGCAGCTGACACAGCAGCTCCCAGCTACCATTGTCCTCTCCGGCCTTGCTGAGCAGCAGAGACCTTGCCACGGCCATACATCATCCTCACTGGAGGCTCTTGGTTTTCCATACAAAACCCTCCTCTTATGCAGACAATTGAGATACCAGCAGGAATTCCCACTCATCCTGGTTCACTTTACATCTCTGGAGCCCCAAGAGTCTGTAGAGACATGAGTATTCACCAGTTGTGCCCAGTGCAGTGAAGAGGCATCTTGGGAGCAGAGCCAAGCTCTGCACGAACCTGTGAAGAGCTTGGTTACTACTTCAGCTGCATTCTGCTAAAAAGTGTTTGAAGGTAAAACATGATAAAAGAAAAAGGGAAAAGAGAATATCCTGCTCAAGCATCATTCTGGTGGATTTATACATACGAGAGTAGCTCCCCAAATAAAGTCCTTCACAGAGTCAAAATTACAGAGAAGGAGTCAGGTGTCAGATCAGGTGAGAGGGCAGCTCTGCAGACACTCATTTCTGGTGCTGTGCTACAGCTGAACCTCCCTGCCTTTGGTGGGTGCCACGAGTTCCTTGCTGCTCCTGCTGCTGAGCCCCAGCTCTCTCTGTAAATCCCCTTCACAGCCACCACTTGGACTGGGAAAACATACCTGAATCCAAAATATGCTGCTTTATAATGGAGGGTATCAGCTAAAGTGGCAACAGTTCAAAATGTCCTTAGAAGGTGCTTTCTCACACTTCAGTGACCACCACCACCACCATACTCATAGGAACTATTAATGCTAAATTAATTAAATCAGAGATGAATGGCATGAACTGCTGATTGAAGTCACAATGAGATGATGAAATTGAACTTACTTCCTTCTGCACTTTGCACTCAGTCTGACATCCCCATGCAGGTATTGCATGTCCTGCAGTCACTCAGCATCCGACACTGCATTTTGGAGCTCTTTGCAACTGCAGCCTCCGAGTGTCTGCAAACGTGTGCCCCTTCTGTGATGTGCCAGTCACTTCAGCTCTCAGGTAGTCTCAGATATTTCAGATGGGACTTTGTGAAAGCCTTGTGTTGCTGCCAGGAGGGACCTGGCTGGGAAAGTCAATAAGGAAGAACAGAGGAAGAACATTGCTACCTCCACTTTAATGTCAAACTGTATCTCCAAGTCTTTGAATTCTTGGCAAGCCTCAGGCAGCCTATGGTGTCTGGTAACAGTTAATGTTTGGCTCTGTGGCTGAAGAAACAGAACTCCTCTTTGCTAGGTGAAGAGTTGGATTATCAAGCCCCCCAGCAATAACTGGGGGCAATTACAGGTCAGAGATGGGGGCATGGGGAAGTGCTGGAATGCCCAAGGAGCACAAACAGCACAAACAGGAACAGCCCTCCTGATGTCTCAGCTACCACTAACGTGAGGGACAATTTAAAGAACCAAAGTAATGAGAGGCTTGTGACACATAACTGGTGGTCTTGGATGGCAGCAGAGGTAGCGTTTGTGCAATTACCAATATGAAGAAATCAATTCATCCCGCACAGTTAATGAAGGAAGCATCTGGCAAAAAAAGAGTTACATAAATACCTCACTGAAAATTGCATCGTGGACGTATTAGGCATGAAGTCATGTAGATGTTCTAACTTCCAAACCTTTGCAGACCTGGTATTCTTGAGGCATGGTTTCCAGAGGGCAGCTCTGTATATTCATATGTGCTCACACAGATGGGCACACACACACTGCACTTCAGTACATTGGGCTACGAGATCATACAGTGCTAGAGCTAAAACCAGCTTCTGTGCATTATATAAGAAAGGTTAAGAGCGTTCATATACATTCCAAGACTTGTGGTTCCCCAAAATGGTGTGCCCTTACAGAAAATGAAGGGTTTACTCAAACTGAACAAAATCCTTCTAGGATGGGTCTGAGCTACAGCAGCCACCCATCCTTTTTAGCAGTACATAAAGAAGCCAAATGCTTTTTTAACTTGCCTTGTGACAAGACTTGTGTCCTTGGAGCTGAATTCCCGCTGAAGTAAGTGACAACTTCACACAAATGGGCTGCAGTACCTGGGCCTAAATATTTAACTTCTTAGTCAATCTTCTAGAACAGTTTTAAGGTCTACAGCTGTAAACACTGGGAAAAGCTACTGCTCATATACTTAAAACCAGATGGACCTAAAGCCCACACCCAGAGAATCACTTGCTGTAACCCCACAGCTACACCCAAGCTGGTCCCAGCTGTTCCACTTACGTTTTGTAACACATCACCAGGATACTCAGAAATATCGTGTACCAACACAAGGTGTATGGCTCTGTTTGCTTGATATGCAAAAAAGTTGTTTGCACCTCATTTCATTATATATCCACCTACAAAACATTTAAGTTTCCCGGGTCATATGCCCTACTTAAGCTTGAGGGTTTTTAAAGACATTAAAGAATGAGGACTTTGGCTATTTGCCTGAGATTTCTAAACATCCTGAAGCCCAGTGAGAAGAGCTACTTGATGTCTCAAAATCCCTGTCTAAAGGTCACTAGTCATGTACAGATCATTAGCACAGACAGTTGGGTTTAATTACTGTTTTGGGGTAATCTTTGGGCCGGCTGATGCACCCCTACAGCTTCAATCCACATAAGCAGAAGGCATCTGCAGCACAAGCACAGCAGATCCTGTCAGAAATAGGAGATCCTAAATATGTAGCTTCTCCCAGTGGATTGCAGATGTGGTTTCAGCAGTTTTCCTGACTGGTGTGATTTAGAAAAGCAGGTTTTCCCAAGTCATCCTGGCTAGAGCACCGCAGAAGGCCCATGTTTAATCAGGAGCCTGGGCAACTCAGGGGCTGTACAGGCTCCCACGAACCTCTCTGCACAGGAAAATGTTTCAAATTCGTGTGTGCTTGATCCCGGGGCTGACCATTTGTTGTTTCCACTGCTGCCCTGCTGTTCAGCGTCACAGTAGCTGCAGTCGACACACACAGTTCTGTTCAGATGCCTCGTGTTTTACTGCACAATGCATCAAATGTAACCTGAGAACACACAAAAGGCAGTTGGCATCTTCTCTTTTCAGCACAGTGTTATTCTTATGGGCCATCCAAAACATGAGTCAGCCTGCAGGGACACGGCCCTGCAACTCCCCAAGCAGCAGAGCCAGCGTGGGCTGCAGAGCTCAGCTCAGCTCTCCCTGCAGAGGTGCTGCTCTCCCTCTAGAAATGCTGCTCTCCCTGCAGATGTGCTACTCTCCCTGCAGAGGTGCTGCTCTCCCTGCAAAGGTGCTGTCCCACTGGTGCTGACTTGTATTCCTGCCCTTTCACTACTCTTCTTTAAAAAGGACAAGTCCTTCAGAAGTGGTGTTTGTGCCACTATCAGTACTGTACCCTGTACAGTAATTGGTTAAATTTATGTGGCATGTGGTTTCATTCAGCTGATCTGGACTGTGCTGCAAAAGCCAGGCACACCCTGGCCTGACAGGAATCACGAATCCCCTTCTCAGCCAAAGATGCTCGAGCGAACATAAACCAGACTGGGAACCAAGAAGCCGATGGACTCTTCCTTTCAAAGCTCCTGAGACCCTTAATCCCCACACATCCTTTTTCCACACACTGTTTTACATGCCTGATTGAAGCCCAAGTGATTGAAATCCAATTAGCAGAGGGAAGGGACGTCCAGGCACTGAGATCAGGATGCCTGTTCCTGTTACACATGGAATCCCTTGTACTGAAACAATGAGTCAGGATCTTTAAGAGTCCCCTGACATGATAAATCGAGGAAAAGCAGAAGGGACAAGGCCAGCAAGAAAGCCCAGAGAAAAACTGGCTGTACAGACAGACCAAAGGAGAAAGAAACAGAGAGAAATTGGTTAGAAAGTGTCCCAGCTTGGGGAGGTCTGTGCTGTCAGGGCTTCAGGACAGCTGCGGAGAATCTGGTGGAGCGTGTTCAGCATGGACATTGTTCTACCACTGGGACCCAGTGTTGCAATGCTATTCTCTTCAGAACAGTCAAAAACGCCAGAAAAATGTGATTTTTATAGTGACATTACTCAGGCAATTTCCCATGTCACCAAAGCACATCTGGAGGCTGGACACTGGGCAGAGCCACTTCCTGCAGCGCTGCAGGGAGCGCAGCTCACGCTGTGTCCCACAGCCCTGACTCCTCTGCTCCCGAGGGACAGCACCCACATCCAGCTTCCAGCAGGACCACGCTCAGCAGGACAGCCTTGCTGGCCTTCCCACAGCAAGGCTTTCCAGGCACACTGCTCTGGAATCTGTGATCCCTGACCCACCCCGGGCTGCACAGCTGGAGTTCGGTCACTCATTAGCAACGTTTAGGTCACACTGACTTGGAAAGCAGGCAGGAGAGACAAAGGGAACAGCTGACTGTACCAGCAGCTGCTTTATCTCCACTCACCTGACCTATGAGGCCTAGGGGTATCTGGGACACCCCTGGGACACCCCTGGGACTGCCAGTCCCTCACCTTCACCTTGCAGGCAGCCCCAGCTGTGTCCATGAGCACTGCCAGGCATGTGCTGCAGCCAAACCCCAGCAGGGCTGTCCCACTGAGCCCTCTCACCCACCCTCCCAGCCTGGGCATGCAGGACAGGACACCGAGCAACACACACTGAAATAAAGACACGGCACAGAATTTTTAAATAATTTTATAATTTCCTGATGAACTTAGTCTGTGAATAAAAAAAGAAGAAAAAAAAAATGAACAAAGTGTTTATATTATCAAGGCAAAGTTGAATATAACACATTTTCTTTGCAATTTCATTATCCTGTCAGTAACATGACTCCAGCAATAAAACACATACAAGTTGAAGGCAGCGTGTGCACTTGCATCACAGACACCAATGTCTCCCGCTGCTGTCATTTCCAAAAGGAATTCAAGTACACTAGATCCCATCCCTAAAGCCCATCTCCCCCTCCACTAAAGTGCAACACGTCTCTTCCAAAGCAAATGAGGGATCTGCGTCTGTGGAGCGGATGGAGCATCCCACAGAATTTGTTTAACTCCACGGATGATTTGTGAACTTGGTGTGCAGCTCTCCTCATTCACTGACTTGGAAGGAAACGGCAATTTAATGTTTTAGTGGGCTTGGAGCAGCATGTTGGGCTAGCACAGAAATTACTCCCCTGTTCATGGTCCCATTGGATTCGTCCTCCTCCAGTGTCTGATCAAATGAAGGCATCTGACACTGAAGCCTCCCCAGTGATACTGTAATGAGTGTGTAACGAGGGGCCCAAGGCAGCCACCCCTGGCCAGGGAGCATTGGCCTTGTCCGCAGAGAGCTGGGAAGCTGGGGCAGATTAAAGGAACAATGTCTGCTTTTAAAATTTGGCTTCAGATTTGGTTTATAAGATAACCACATTTTTTTGCAAATAAGAGTATGTGTGACCCATAGATCCATTTTTTGCCGGTTTCCAAGTGAAAGAAACCAATGTTTTGAACAAAAAGCCCGACCAAAGCACCAAGAACCTATTGGGAATATCTACTTAAAAGCAAACCAAACTGACTTGATTTTCAAGATCTGAACTAAGCTTGCAAAATGGGGACAAACAGCATATGGTTAAGTTTGATAATTAAAATACATTCACTTAACAAAATTCTTTACCTGCTGTCATAGGTAAAGTGATTTGTCAGGGTTTTTTTGTTAACCTTACAAGCCAGTTTAGCCTCATGTTGTTCCTTTAAGCAATGCAAGTCTTTGATGCAACCAGAGCAGAAAGTGGCTGCTGGTCCTTTCCTGCCCCATAACCTGCTTGACTAGAGGCAAGGAAATACAACTTTGATAATGAACCTACACACAACTACCTGTGCCAGCTGATCTGCACCTGCTTGTGTCCCTGGCATCAAGGGGTGTGATGGAGAAAACAGAGAATTTGGCCAAAGCATTTCGCCCATTTACATCGGTGGTTCCCATCTTAGGGGACACCTGGTGTTGGTAACTGTTACCAGAAAAGACTGGTTTCCAAAATAGCTTCATTCTGCCCATTTCTGTCTTACACATGTACAGTATAAACCTGGGAAAGCAGGAATTTATACAGGGTTTGTAACATTTCCTAAGAGGCCAAGCTGCCTTGGACCTCAAAAGCCTGTGAAAGGCAACTGGTTGTAATTATAAGCCCACAAATCCTTTTCCGTACAATCCCAAGAGGAGGAGTCATGGCTTCTTTACTTGAATTCCTTTTAATGAAATTTAGTTTTATATATTTTTTTAAACACATCTTTTTCAGTTCTACTACTATCTTGGTTTTCAATCTGACAACAGACACACATTGTTGGTAACTGCCCCAGCCTTAGGACCACACAGACAATATCGACAAGCAGAAAACAAAACAGGAAAAAAACACCCCTGAAAAAGTCAGGGGAGATACTGATGAGAAGGTTACAGCACTCACCACACACACTGGAAAAAAGTCAGGATTTCTGAGTTTATGCTTTTGACACTAAAAAGTTTTGAAACAGTTTTTCTCTTTTTCTTTTCTTTTTTTTTTTTTTTTTTTTTTTTTTTTTTTTTTTGTTATTTTTTGTTTTAAAAATAGCGAACACAGCCATTTTGTTCAGAAGGATCTGCTGTTGCGTAAGGTTCCTTCCATTTATGTGGAAAAAACAATTAAAAACATCGTTTTGTTTAAAAAAACCCCCTGACACTCCTCTGATGAGAGGGGTCAGCAGAGCTGGCCTTGCTGGGCTCTGTGCCCCGTGATGCCCCATGCCCGACCCTCCCACCCCGCCGGCCTCGCTGGGCAGTGTTGGTTATCCACAGCCTTCCACGTCCTCTCCAGTCCCTCCTCCAGTGCAGGCCTTGAGCTGAGGAGAGGATTCCCTTCCATATCAGATGCCTTGATGGTACTCTTTCTCTTCTGCATCTCGTTGGAGTCACTGGAGGGATACACGCATGACGTATGCAGTGAAATTTCTGCTTTAATCTGGTATCAGTGCATGACTCTACATCCTTTGTAAACACCCCTGCAGTGGCAGCGATTGGCAATTAGTAGAGGAGTGGGGACTCAACCCTGTCAATCCTTATCAGATGTAGAAACTTCCCAAAAAATTGAGTGCTAGCAGCAGAAGGGGTGGGAATTACAGGGCAAATAAAGGAGGTGCCCCTTTGGTTCAACAACCAGGGTTATCTCGACAAGATTTATGACATTTATGCTCCCTTGTGCAAATTTCAGAGCCCCGAGGTACCAGGAAATTTTCTAGAGAAGTGATGTCCCAGCCGTGCACCGAGGAACAGCACACGCGGCTCCTGCTTCATGTCCGACCTTCACCTTCCGTCCCCAGGACTTGGCAAGAACTCCAAAGAGGGTTTGGCATCTTCTGGAGTGAAAGCTGGTTAAAGGCAGTCAAAACGAGAGAGAATACTTAGAGAAGCTTAGGGCTTCATCTGGGAGCATGCCAGGTAATTCCTCTTCCAATGGCAAACAGTGCTCATGTCCCCACCCTGCAATTCTAGTGTTATGTCCTTTTAGGGTTTTACATGAGGCTGGATTCAGAGGAAAATACGGACTTGGACTCGTGGATATCATGAACAAGTGTGGTTGCAGTGTCAGCTTTTACAGTGTACATGGGCTTCAGGCTTCAGTTATTTTTTAGCCCAAACCCTGCCAAAATGACCTAGTTAATTTTCTTTAAACAGCTCCTGGAGTCCTTACATCTCTCAGCTTCTCTACAAATGACAGCTTGGAAGAAAAAAAAAGTAATATTAAAGCAACTAAAACTTTCACAACTCCTGTAGCAAATGGAACTTCATTCAACAGGAGAAGAAAAAGCAAGTTTCCCCAGGGTCCCTGGGAAGGGCCTGACTTCCTAGAGCTGCTGCACTGTGGGACCAGTGTGGTAGGAAACTGTCTGCATCTGCCTGGCTGCTGATACTTGGGAATAAGATCTTCAAAGAGCAGTGGTGGGTTAGGCAACTGGATGAGCATTGCAGGGTATGCCACATATGGCCCTTCTGCCATGTGCCTCATGTGCAATTCCACGACGGGTTATGAGAATAAAATCCCCTTGTTGCCTTAAGGCCAATGGTGTGGCACTCCATACGAGCGAAAAGAGAAAGCTTTCAGTGGTCATGTTCAGCACTAAATTGTGGCCAGCAGTACCTCCCAAATCCCAAAGTTCCTCAAGCTATTCACCACAGGATCTCTGTCGACACAGGATCAGAGAGATTACCTGAAATAGTTCGATGGAGATGAAGTCGGATCAAGACTGTTCCTAAATGAGATCTGCTCCCTCCCTGAAAGCACTTTATGGAGGTCTAAGATCAGTCTTTAAGATGGGAAGCCTACAAGACCTAGGAGATAACAGTGGTTAACGAGAAAAACCGCCAGGGCTCAATAATCCAGATGGGAGGAACAGCAGGTGTGTGGCTGGCAGATAAAGGACCAAATGGCCAGCATGAAAACTAGCCAGGCTTGACAAATCCTCCCTGGGAAGAGGCCAGGAGATGTGTAAACAGTGAGCTTCACCTGGCTGCCGATGCTGGGATCCTGCACACGCTGCCATGACAGCACCAGGCCTTTGGCTGGGGCACTCTCAACTATAGAAATGCAGCCACGAGCTGACTTAGAGATGCTGAAGAAGCAGCAGCACTTCCCTGCGACGTGTGGGCAAGGCAGTAAAGCCAGGGAATGGAAATAACAGCCCCAAGTGATCGCCCCTCGCTCCCACCCCCTGCCCCTGCCCCCAGCAGAAATGCTATCAAGGAACATCTCAGTAAGAGGTTTACAAGCAGGAGTCATTTGAACCATCGATAAGGGAAATTCCACAGCTTCTCACAGAGGAAGGATTGTTTTACAGCAGGGAACCAGGGCAGCTGGAGATTTGACCATATAAGTTAATGAGGGAGTCAGGAGGGGTGGCGGTGGCCGATGATGCTGGGCTGATGGCTCTGATGCTTTTACAGGCAGCATTAAATTCCTTGAGTGAGTAATTAGGGGTGATGAAGAAAAAGCAAGAGGAAAGATTTCGAAACAAGAGCTCCTATCGAAAGGTGCTGACTCAAATAATGGGAGCAGAGGGGCGGTTCTGGGGTGAGGCACGGCCCAGCAGTGGTACAGTCACTGTCTGCACGCCTTCCGGCATTCCCCCCTCCACACATTCAGGTTCCCATTACTCTCCTCAGACATGACACAAAAAAAAGCTTCAGACACAGGCTGCTATTACAGGAAGAACTAAAGCTGCTTCTCTTGATTTGCAAAGCACTGGCAATTCAATAGTTGGAAAAGGTGTGAATCGCCTCTTCTTTTGAGACTTATTTCTTCCTAGACACCCTGGCTATGAATCCAGCTCCTTCTGCTGAATTATTACAGTAGAATCAATGGGGATGTGATTTATTTTAAATCAGCTAGTCTTCAACAGAGTCTAAGGTAAGTCTAAGTCTAACAGGTACATAAGGTTTCAGTTTTGCCCAATTTTGAGTGCTTGTTTGGAAAAAACAACATGGCACGTCTTCCCTTACTCAAACTTTTGCTGATCTCCTTTCTGTTGGAAGTAATTGGTCACTTCTAAAGATAAAAAAAAGGTGTTAAAGACCTACAGGGGAGCTGTACTGTGGGTATGAAAGATATAAGAAATGCAGTTTTCTTGAAAGGGCCTGGAACATTTAACTTAGCATAACAGCTTAGTGACTAAGCTCAAAATGTAGTAAGCCATATGGAATTAAACTCTGAATGGAAGGTTTACTGAGAGGATTCATAATTGGCTAGTGACTAGAAAACCAAGATTTCTTCCACTGCTGTGTTGATATTTGGTCTCCTTTTGCCTCCCCCTTGCTCTCTGAAGTAACATGAGACAGCCAAAGGGAACAACTCCTTTAAGGAGCACATGGGGACGTGTTACAGGGTTCTGTCCTGCAGATGCCCCCAGACACACATAACCACTGGTAGCCAGGGAAAAACATATCTCCCCATTAATGCATAGTCCAAGAATGAACACCATAAAACAGGATTTCTGACTTGCTACCACAAGCACAAACTGACCTGGTATTTCAGGTCACACTACCTATCAGCAGGAGCTGGAACGAGTGTCAAAGGTGGATGGGAATAAAACGAAGGCCTCTCAATACACAGAAGAATTGCACTGGTTTAGGTAAAGCTGTGATTTCACACCTATCTACTCAGCTGGGTGCCAACTCCAGCAGAGATGCTTCTCTTCATAAGGGTTATTGCTCTGAACTCAAACTCATTCCTCCTCAATGTAAGCTAAACCAAAATAAATTAAATTATAATGACAGTAAGAACTATGCTACTGATTTACCTAGCTAACTTTTAAAATTATATTTTTAAGCTAAATGACGCAATTTTCTCATTTACAGAATGCCTAAGACTATTCTGATGACAGCTAGTGTTCACAAAGCTATGGCCTGAAAAACTATACAAATTAAAGCTATGGCCTGACAAACTATACAAATTAAAGCTGGGAACTGACCTGTTGACCACACCTACCTGAAGGGAGACAGCTCTCTATAGAGCAGGATCTTAAGGAGACACAGACCTATGATGAGACACCTCATCTAAAACCCCCCAAAAATCAACAGAGGGACACGATTACCTCAAAAAATGCCCCACCTAGCACTTCAGAGTCAGACCAGTGAACAATAAAAATCCAAGTTAAGTAAGCAGGAAGTACTAGCATCCCTACCTTTTTTTTTTCCAGCTGCTAGATGAAATGACTAACAGGAGCAAGTAGGGAAACTTTCCTTTCCTCACTCTGTTATTTAAGGACATTGAGACAGGCAGCAAGACCTGAGCTAGCTGATGCTGGCCAGAGCACACTCAGGTTTGTTTTTAGCACTGTGAAATTCAGGCTTTCAGCTTTCACGAAAATAAAAAATAGGAAGAAAGAAGGTAAGAAGGAAAGAAGGAAAAAGCAATATATGAAAGAAAGGCAAGGGCTAGTCTTCTGCAACCTCAGGGAGAACTAGAGCTGTTTGTGTTCAATGGATCCCCTCTTCTTTATTCAGTAGACTCGGAAGAGCTCTGCTTAGCTGTATCCAAAAGTCACCACCAACAAAGTCAATGGGGAATTGGATGTTAAAGTAGAAAGGCAGCGAGAAGATGAATACAAAAATGACTGATTAATCATAAACTGGAAGAACCTAGAGAGCATGTCATTTTTAGAGGGGTTTTTTTTGCCTTTGTTTTCTTTGTAGAAGGTGCACCAGAAGTTTCTGTTCCATTTTCTGTCTTTCACATTGCTCTCCACTCCCATGGCTCCGTGGACTGGCTGGGCTTGGCCACTGGTGTGCTGCTCCATGTGGGACTGGAGGCCGAGGTCAGGAGGACTCCTCGAGGGCGTTGACGACCTGCTCCAGGATGTCGGGGCAGTGATCGGCGATCTGCTGCAGGATGGCGTTGGCGAACTCCTGCAGCTCCGCGCTCTCCCTCTCCCCCTTCTCCAGCTCCTCGTGAAGCTGCAAGGAGCACACAGAGACACGGTCACTCCCTGCTCTGAAATGTGTTCACTGTGTCACAACACCTCTTTTGGGAAGGCAGCTAACAGAGGTGCAATGTGCTGGGCACTTCCAGCACTGGCATCTTCCCTCGGTGACTCCCTCACCTGGACCTCAATGCTCTCCATCCTCTTTATTTCACTTTTTCATTCTGCTGGACCAGGTTTGTGACCTTGCCTGTGAAGGCCCTGTCCACATGGCTCAACTACTCCTGAATACATTGTTCGATGATAAAGATGAGAAAAACTTCCTCTGTAGAACACTTTTCTGAAGGCAACCATATCCCAGAAGCAATGTGGTGGCTTGCTAGTATATTGCTTTAAATAATTTGACTTTTATTCATGAACAACAGGATGTTTCATAGGTCACTACTTCAGAATTATTCCTATTATTCCTGATATGAAATCAATAGGAATGTCACATAATTATACATAATACACCCAGAGTTAGCCAGAACTCTATTTTCCCTGTGGAATTACTAATTTTCAGAAACTTTCTTTCCTAACTCAGTCCTAAGATGACTACACACAATTGCAGTGGAACATACATGATTTTTGTTTACTAACTCTGCATTTCCTGTTGGGTCACTCGTTCTTCAGATCACTGTAACTGGTTTGTAACAGGACACAGAATTTCAAACTTTATATTATTCACTCTGTCTACAATTTATAAACAGTTTCTCCAACAAGCAGTGTCCCAAACCATGTCACACAACATACTGGAGTATATGCAAACACAGCTTTTAGCTTCCAGCCTAATGCCATTGCCAGAATTAGGGGCCCACAGAGTCTTAATAAAGAGCAGGAAACATCTGCCTTCAGCAACCTGTTTATCTGCCCAGCAACTGATAAAGTCCATGCTGGCCTGTGAACTGTGCAAAATCTCAAGGAAGGCTGCAATTTGTGCTTGCATTTTAGGGATTACTGTACTCACAGTGGTCTAAGGATCTCAGAGAACAAGGAGAAGCAGCATCCCTTACCAGGCCAGAGGAGATGGAGAGATAGATTGTATAAGTTTTCAAGCAGACAGCCCTGCTCTACACTGCATATCAAAAAGCTCTTGTATTCTTTCAGTGATAGCATTTTCTTCTAATGAAGTATATTCCCTATGAATGTAAGACAAACATATATGTAGCAGGTACATACACTTAAGATGGGTTCTGAAGCTTATTCCCAGCTTCTGAAGCCAAAGTTCTTTGTTATTTTGAGCTGCTGTGAGCAACTATCTTATCTTATTTGAACCTTCTTTTAAATTTTGTGTGTTTTTTAAAAATTTAATATTTTCTGTCAGTTCTGTAACATTTCTTATTCCTAACTGATCAGTGTTTTTATTGGAACTCTATTATGTTAATATATGACATGGAAAGAATGTCAAACTGGCATTTTTCATGCCCGAAGGGATAACTGTTCATCAGTATACAAATTTCTTGATCTGTGTTTTGCACATCTGTAACACTGCTCAGTGCAGGTTTTAAAAGGAGAAAACTATCAGGCAGCAGCACAGCAGGGATCATTTTACCACTTTAAGAGCACAATGCAGTGGCAAAGGTTAGATTTCTACAATTAAAATTCTAATCAGACACAACAGCATGTCTCTGTTTAGTGATGGTATAAAGCAAAGCCCAGTAGATTGTTTCTACAAGAAACACTGCATAAAAACAAACAGGCTGAGAGGGACTATGGAATAATTAAAATGCTTTTTAAGGAAGTTATGGTGCAGGCTTCTATAGACAAAAGTGTGAGAAAGGAAATTAAAAGGGCAAGCATGCCACACTGTTCCCTTTACTAGGCAGGGTAGCATACAGTAAATTATTGGGGCTTTGAGTGCTGAATGTTAGTTTAATGTGTTCTTATGTGCTTTGTTCCTACTGGCTGCTGTACTCACAGAACAGCCATAGGAATCCAAGAGGGGCTCCTGCCAAGAATCACAATGCAAAAGCAACCTGATCCCACTCTGTGGAGTGACATGAGCCGGGCAAGTGGGGAAAGCAGAGGGAGGGGAGCACTCCAGGTTCTGGAAGGGCTCTTGGGGGAGAAGGGGGACTCAGCAGTAACCCCTAGGAGCTCAGGAAAGGCAGGCTGTGGGGGGGTGATCAGCCTGGTTCTGGAGCCTGGCAGAGGTGTTGGTCAGGAACTTGCAATGGATGGATAAGCCTAGGAAAGGTCCAGTCAGCAAGGACTCAGAGAGCCAGAACAGGCAGCCAGGAGTGGTGGGGGATATTAAATTCAGGGGACTGGGATTCAGGTACTGCCTCCAAGTCTCAGCTTGCTGAGCCTGCTGAGATCCCAGCAGTTCCAGCTGCCTGCAAACCCCCACACCCCTGGGGTACTCCTGGGGTGCTCTGAGCCCTGGGCTCTGACACACAGCTGCCTTGGGCCTTCCTGGAGCAGCACAGAGATCTCACCATCATCAGAAGGGTGGGAGGCCATGGGGTTGGGAGAGAGCAAGCAACAGGAGAAACAGCCAACATGATCGTTCTCCTTCTTTTACCTGACACCTGCAAGGGTCCTGAGCTCTCGGTGCACAGGAGGAGAACCAGGAGAGGGCAGTGTTAGCAGGGAAAGCAGAGGTCCTGCACCACCACCAGCTGCCCAGCCAGCATCCCTCCTCCTGGCCTTTCAGCCTAATCCTCCAGGTGAAGCCCCAAGGAAGGACAAAGCAATTAAATTAACGAAATATAAAAGCACCTCAAAGAGACTGAACTTCAAAACTGAAAGGAAGTTGGTGGACAAGGGAGAATCCTTCAGGATGTTGTCTTCAGTGGGGCAATACTGCAACATCAGTGAAGTCTCAGTTTCTTGCTGTACTAGTCAGCATTTATGTACTTAGAAGATGCCTTATAAAATCAAGATAAGCCCAACAAAATAAGCTCATGCCAAAGCTAATAAATCAAATTCAATCAAACAAAAGTAACCAACTTAACCAGAGGAAAAAAATATTTCCAAGGAGAGAGTTTTTGACCATCAGAAGTTCAGAGGAGATGGCTCTGAATGCTGAAGGCCAGCAACAATACTTTGCAAATCAGCACAGACAGAAAGTCCCCACAGCTGGCTGGCAGATGTCTGTGATGAAACCCTTTTGGAAAAATGGCAATGATAGCCTTGAGTTGAGTTTGCTAGCTTCAGAACAGCTACATTTAATAATGTGATTCCTACTCCAACAAAGACATCTTAATTGACTGTATGGCTGGTGGCAGCATTTCTAGATCTTGGATATCATCTCCACTGAGGTCACTCCTCTCGGAAGCAGCTGGGAGCAGCACACGTCAGTCCTCCACAGGCAAGGGCCTCGCTGGGAACATCCAGTTCTCAGTGCTGTAACCTGATTCACCTGCATGTTTGGAAGCCCAAATTTTAGGAAAGTTTCTCTAAAAGTATTAATATCAGTTCTGGTTAATTAATATCCTGGTTTCCTAGATTTTCTTCTTGTGAATGCAAGCTGACATGGTGTTACCTTCCCTGTGCCACTTTTCTATGAAAATAAAGAAATGTGAACAATCCTTTTTTTGTTGGCATTTCCAGCTGAGGATATGAAGAGATTAACATACTTGCCTCACAGAAATGACCAAAAATGAGAAGGCAAAGCCAGCTATGTTTTCTGTCTAGCTGATGACAAGTAAGAACAGACAGCTCAGAGAGAAAAGGACAGCAAGGACCCCAGAAGTGCTTCACAGTATTTATCTTTGGACAGAAGAACAGAAATGGCCTTCAGCATCTCAGGGGAAAGAAAGCTTGCAGTTAATCTGCAATAGGTTCAGACACTTTTCAGCACTGCTGCCTTCCTTCCTGGGTTTAGAGCAAGGCATGATAGTAATACTTTTCCATTTATAGTTAAACTCCATCACCGAACAAAAAATCCCTAACAATTCACCCTCAATTTAGCTTCTCTGTTCCAAGATATTTCAGAACTAATTATTTAAAGATTAGTTGACATTTAGAGTCATAGGAATGACACATATGAAGATAACTTTGTAGCTAAGAAATGGGATGAAACAGGTTTTATATGTACTCTGCATGAACTGTGGTGCTGCTCCACAGAACCTTTGTGGCCTCTGCTTTCCTCATAACATAAACAAAGCAAAATTAAGCTAAGATTCTTTAAAATTGATTTATAATCCCCAGTGTGATTTTTGCCTCGTTAACAATCCCACAGAAACACTGATGAAAGAAGGCAAACACAGATAAAATGGTATCTCATCTTGGGCTATGGACAGGAAACCTGGATACAGAATATGAAGTGCTTCTACAGCAGCACAAAGAGAAAGTTAGTGGAAAACTTCTATCAGGATACAATACCAGGATATAGAATTATGTTTCTACAAAGTTCAAGTGTTTCTGGATCAGGTTATGGTCAGTCTGAAAAATACATTCAGAGCTTAAAGTAACAGAAGTAAGCATCAATAAGAAATCACACTGATTTAATCAAAACCTTTGTTTTGTCTCAAAGTAAGTTAAATTTCACTGTACCTCAGGCAAATGGTCAAGAGTTTTTTGCATCTACCCAGACAAACCAGTGTAAATATGTGTGTTTGAAGCAGTGAGAACCAATTAGATATAAACCTTTATTTCTCAACCATATACCTATAAAAGGGCCAAAAGAAAGGGTTACAAGTAAGGAAATCCAGTCTGACAAACTTCAGAAACAAAAAGAGAAAGGTTTTCAATGTAAACCCTTAAATATTTCTGCTCCAACTGGAAATTTGGGGATTATGTTAGCTTTTTCAAAGTATTTTAAAAACATGAATTTAAAAATTAAAGTAAGATTTCAAATGAAACAGTCTTGTCTTTTTATTAAAATATCCATTCTGCTTGGCTTTACATCTCTTTTCAAGTTAGGAATTGTTAATGTTCCTGATTGCTAGTATGTATTTTAATTAATACTAGCAATTTCATGGACAAATAAAAATGAATGATGTTATGGCATTATGGACATGGCTAACTTACAGGTAATGTTGGTGACTTTAACCAGTATTTAAGAACTATGACACTGTTCTCATCCTCACCCAAAACATTAAATATAAAAGTTCAAAATGCTTTAAAATGTAACAGTTTTTGAGAGTTCCCATATCCATTGCTTTCTCAACCAAACTCAGGAAATAGATTTGCACATGAAGAAGGATATAAATTGTTGCAATTATTACTTCTAATTTCTAACAGAGACCAGAAGTGGACTGTTTAACTTTAAAATACATTATGCATTCCCATAAGATTACAAATTAAAAATAAATGACATAAATCAAGTGAGGGAAGATAACAAGCTAACAGAAGAGCAGACAGAGAAGGAAGACAAGGGTAAACTCTGAAGAAATAGAGTAATTTACAATGACTAAATGCAAATCATAGCAGAGTAATTTCTTTACAGAAATTAAGTAAGTTGAGTAATTCCTCACAGATGACACAGAAGAACACAAGCAGAATCTGAACAAAGAAGTACACAGGATGTTTATGAAATGGCTGTTTGTAATTTAGAGTAAAGTTTATCCCACTTGCAATATTGTTTGTATAACAAATCAAAATATGTGTTGAATATTTTCAGAATTTAGCAATCAAATATGCAATTTTGAAAAGAAATTTGATAGCTCCAGACATGAGGTTTGGTGTCATTCTGTTGTGGAGACTGAAATGTGAATTAAGTGCTAGGTAAATTATGCTCCTTGGAACCAAGCCATGACCATTTACTGACACAGCAGGTTGGGACTGATACAGTGAAGTGACATTATCACCTTTTCCTCCCTCTGCTTCGGGCAGCTGAGCAGAAAAGCCATTGCTGGTTTCTTGGGAGGGGATTGGTGAGCAGGAATCCCTAGGAGGTGTGTGCTTTGGCTGAAGCTGGTGCCCAGGGAGAGGGCAGGCAACCTTTCTGCACTGTGAAGGCTCCCTGACGATCAGAAGGATGTGTCAGAAGTGCCTCTTGATTCCTTAGGTTTTAACTTTTATATTTTTCAAATCCTGTGTGTCACTCTGCAGTTCCCTGGAGCTTGTTCAGTGCTGTTCTCTCATGCTCACACACACACAACAAAGCCTCTCCAGCTCTCCAAGGACACCCAGACCCTCCTAGGCCCAACAACTGCAAACCACAATCTTGGGGACAGGGGGGCAAGCTTGGGATATATCCATCCTTGCCTGGCTCCTGCTTGGGGAATTGATGCTGAGATCAAAGTGGGAAGAACTCGTGAGCTGTCCTTGTCCATGTTGGGATGCAGTGAGGCAGGAGCCTCTGGAGGCCAGAGTGTACCTCTGAAGGCCTTTCCAATCAATCCCTCCTTTATTCCTTGATTCCTGTCTGGTCCCTGTTTCTAGGGAGCCATTTAAGGCATCACTCTCTCTGTAGCTCACAGTGCAGCACCCACAGGTGCAACACTGCTGGTGCTGGGGTGAGACCTAAGCTCAGACCCTAAGCTCCCACTGCAGGTGACTTCTGAGAGGGTCTCTGGAGGAACCTGCCCAGGTCTCCAAGACTGCTGCTGATGCCCAGGTCACCATGCAAATGCTGGGAAACACCTCTGGGAAGGGGGGATAGGTCAATTGTACAGGGAAGGAACTTGGGGCCAGCAGAAGTTGGCAGGACCCCCAGCAGCCTGAGGAAGCCAGGACACGCTGGACATGGCTGGAAAGAGCCTCTGATGGCAGGGAGCCAGGGAGAAAAATGCCTCTTACTCCTAGGCACAAGAAAATTGTTTTAATGGTATAGATTTTCTGTTGGAAGAAATATTTTTTTCTGAACGTCACTGCAGGACCTATTGAAAGTAAGAAATTCTCCATAATACAAGCTTCTGCACATTTACAGCTGGATTTGAGGTGGTAAGACACATTTCTGATAATCCTTAAGCTATTCATGGATCAAACCCTGCTGCCTACTGTTAATACCTGGTTGCTCCTTTTCGTTGGCTCTTTTCACTTTCTCACACTGCTGCCTCCCAGCCCCAGTGCAGTGCACCACCTCTGACATACTTAAGCAAGGATTTCCAGCAAATTCCAGTTTCTGCTCCATTCTTTCTTTTCTAAAGATAAGAGCACAATAAAACCCAAACTATAACTAAAAACGTGGACCATATAATTATGATCTTAATGTCATTTCCTTTCATAGAGGACTGAAATCCTGCACTTACAGGCAACTATCTGAAATGTGAAACAGCAGTAGTTCTGCAGAGCTCAAGGATATTAACATAATGATACCTCTTGGACAAAGTGAAAGAAAATATGGAATTTAATAGAAATTGCTAGGATAATGCAATTATTTATAATGAACAAACGGAATTTTTATTTCTTAGTGTCAAGACTTGGAACATTCCTCTTTCCTTCTGGTAACTTCAGATTTTTAAAAAGTAAAGTCAAATAGGACATGAACTGGTTGAAGGATGACAGTTCCAGAAACAGTACTGGCTATTTGGGGTCAGAACTGACTCCAAGGGATATTTTCCACCACAGGAATAATTTAATGACACAGTTCTGAGCACTTTAGATTCTTTACTGTCCACAACTTGGTCTAGTATATTATTTTAGACTAGGTTTTGAGACACCATATACTCATGAAGTACTGGCTTCAGTTCTTCTTTACAAATGGACCAAAATTTTACTACAATAAGTCATCCTTACAACATGTCTTTGATAAAATGCCAACAAAGAATGATATAGCACCTTGGCCCCAGAGCTTAATTACAATCTTCCCCAGGGCAGTGGTCACAGCCCCAAGCCTGACAGAGTTCAGGAAGTGTTTGGATAATGCTCTCAGGCACCTGCTGTGATTCTTGGGAATGTCCTGTGCAGGGCTGAGTTGGACTCCATGATCCTCATGGGTCCTTTCCAGCTCAGCGTATTCTGTAATCAGCTGAAGTCACTAAGAGTTATCACTGAACTTAATGGTATTGCCAAGACACTATTACAGATAAGAGGCACCAATTATCAGCCAAACTTTGAGACTACAAAATTATTTATGTGGCAGAAAATTCCCCTTAGATCCACGGTGTTGATGCTGGCAGACACTTTTCCATCAACTATTTGTACATTAGTTTCTGTGGGTCACCATGGATGCACTGGAAGAGTGAAAATGTGAAATCGACTTCATACACCAGTTGTATCTACCAAAAGAGGCCACAGAAAACTCCTGTATGGGTACCTGAGCCTCCCCAGCAGGTATGAAAGATCTACCACATCCTTTTGGAAACACAACCAACCTTTGTCAATGAAGTTGCTGCAGTGGGAAATAACAGCTTCAAAAGCAGCAGTATGAAAGCCAAGTCTTAACTATTGATAAAAAAACCCCAAAACAACCAAAGCAAATGAGGTAATCTCATTGGTGAGAAGTGGATACATTGGCATCATTCTTAAATATTATTGGTGTTGGTTAAATGTATCCTCCCTAATCATGTTAGCACTTCTTAACATTCAAGAGGATTAATTTTTTCCCACTGAGGCTTGTAAAGCATTATCTACATAAGATCATATTAGAAGGGACAGGAGTGAATTTAATGCACTGGATTTGAAGTAATTTACAAAACTCATTAAAATTCCAAAGATGCAAAATGGGTATTCTGTGATGGGCTTCTGCAAATCTGGAGAACTGATTCCCACCCCCCATGGGAATACTTTAAGCACAAAGGAAACTGCAGCTAGAAACAGAAAAGCTCCATGGCTTAAGTAAAAAGTCTGCTTTGTAAATTGAAATATATCATTAGTTTGTGTTCTGCAACTGAAGCTTCTGAAATATCATCTGAGTGAGTATGGGAAAGCACAAGAGACAGCTACATTTTATTTTAGCTGACGTTAGTTATGCTTGAGAATCATGAATGGAGAAGTAACTTCAAACAACTGCGGTGAGAGCAGTGCAGAATTAAGACAATAATGTGAGAGGATAGAAAAAGAATTTTTTTCTCTTCTCCAGAACAACTGAGGTAATTCCCTTTTCTCACAACTTCTCACAATGCTTTCTTTACTCTTTAACCTATAAATGTTGCTAATGGACTAGCAACGTTTTCATGGGAAATATTATTTTTGGGCTGACTGTTCAGAAGAATTTGACAAAGAAAACCTTTCCTATTTTCTTTACCCACATCTCTTGATCAAATAGCAAATACTACTGTCCCCACAGATCCTGATTATAAACGAAGATCCCCAAAGCTATAAAAAATGAGGCAATTTATTTCAGGGATATCCAAACATTGCCCATACCCACTGTTGTTTTTAGAGGTGCCTCCCACACATGCTACAGGTTTTGTCACCTCCTGCTTCATCCCAATCTGACAGACAAGGTGGTTCAAAAGAGTATGCCTCCTGTTTTGATTTATAACACAGGAGCTGTAAGGCTTTAACAGAGGAGATGGCATGCATTAAACTGAAAATGTTTAATCCTGTAGCAGTGATTACAGAACCCAGGAGGCTCTGAAGGGAAAAGGAATGTGTCCTGCCTAGAGAGGCAAATGGAGATATCGAGGGAGGCACACAGCACATGCTGAATGAGTAAATGTAGGAAGACAGGTACAAAGAGAGAGGATGACTCTCTTGTACCATCTCGGCCCTGTTACAGGCATATTTATCTCCAGAGCTCTGCTCTTTCTGAATTTTCAGACAGGTTTCTGTTGGTTTCCTGTAATTTGGCTGCTCTCTCCAATTTTTGAATCAAAATTCAGTCTTGAGTTGAAAGTTCAAGGAAGTTAGATTTAGAATCACAAAGAAAGAAAACCAGAGCTGAAGTGTTCAAGATAGACTCAAGGTATGTACACTGACCCACAAATCCCCTTTTAACTACACAGGCCTTACACCAGCTTGTGTGCACACTGGATAGAGTTTGGTACAACTCATACAAAAGTGAATAGTGAAAGATTTGGCATTATAATCCAAAGTCAGGCTTAAAAAGACTAAACTAGTCACATTTAGTTCTGGTACAAGTTCCTTGTAGTAGTTTAATTAACAACAACAAAAAAAAATGCACTCAGTAATATAGGACTAAAATAGTAAAATAAAAAAATTTGAAAAGAGAAATAGGAAGGAATTAGAAAAAAGGTTGTATGGAGTGGTGAATTATAATCCAAAAACAAGAGATAAAAAACTGCCAATGAAGGGATTAAGGAAGGAAAGACATTACCAGAGCTGGGAGAACCAAAGATTATTTCAGCAGCTGATTTATAACTAGACTGACAGTCTCTTGTGGAGCCTTCATCAGACAAACACTTATTAAACCCTTTCAGTTCTGTATTCCAAAACTCCTGGAAATACACAGTCGGGTTTCTGAAGCCACTCTGTGTGTATAAGCATGGGTGTATCATGTCCAGCACACTGAGTGCAAATCTTGATTCAGGTATGCAGGAAAGGTGGTGAGCAGTAGAAATTACTGGCAGAATATTCTGTAACAGCAGGTAAGGACAGTGCCTTCATTTATATAGAGAGACTCATAGCAATGTGTCTATTAACATATAAATGGTTTATGTAATTAAAGTAAGATTTAAGATCCTGATTACTCCATTAAATTATAGAGCAGCTAAAATTTGTTAACAGTTAAAACATGGCAAAAGGGGTAGCTTGCAGTCTGATCTCCCATGAGTGTGTAGATGCACAGCCTCAAGTACCAATAAAAAACCAGATGAATTTCCATAATAAATATTATTTAGCAACGAATAAAAAAATTATTGACTCCTTTTATCAGCTGAAGAGTTCATCTCTGCTGCCTGCTTTCACCACTTACCGCACGGTTTGTGAGCTTCTTGGTGTGGCACTTCAGTAAAGCCTAAAGCAGCCAAGTCCAGCTCCTTGTTCAGAACCTGAGACCACAAACTCACCTGCTCCTGGGTCATCTTCTGCAGCTCCTTCTCCCAAGCTGCCTGGTCCTCGTGCAGGTGGTAGGAGGCAGGCGGGGTGAGCCCACGCAGGATCAGGGGGTCACGCTCGTGGCACAGAGCTGTCAGATGGCCAATGTACAACTTCAGCTTGCTGCGGTTCTGGTCAAGTTCTAAGAGGGGCTGGATTATCTGAAATAAGAGAGCAGAGACAGTGAGGCAGGGCCTGAGACCCAGTGATGAAGGCAAATATCAGCCTCTAAGCTACAGTCTTGCTCAGCTTCTCAGCGGAAGAAGCCTGAACATTCTTTCCCCCATACTCCTGGTCCAGGACATGCCAATCCATCCAGAAGGAAACTGTTGCCTTTCCCTGGTCTTAAAATTAAAACCAAAACACAGTTTATGGGGAAAAGGGGTTTTTACCTCAGTATTTATTTCAGGATCCTTGGGTGCAGCACTTGGTCCAGGTGGAATGCCCCAAAATGCATGCACACCTCACACTGAAATACACACAATTATAGGCCTTGCTAATTAGCACATCTATCAAAGATTCCCCAGTGAGAGGCTGGAGTGAAGCCCTCGTTGTGAGGAACCTTCCCCCTGGCTGGGCCTGGCTGAGGTTCCAAAATGTGTTCTGGAGAGGCCCTTGGTGTCTGGGGCTCCCAGGATGTTTGCTCTCCTGGTTTAACGGTGCCGTGGGGCTGAGCTGAGTTCTCAGCCTTGGGAAGGTACAAGTGTGGGGCTAAAAGCACTGAGAACACATCAAATTATATAAAAGGGTATGTGAGAGGGGTGTAAAAGAAAAAGCCAAAAATCATTCTGGCATCAAAACCAAGGACACTGGGGGAAGGGGTGTAGTGATGACAGCTGTGTGACTAGTTGGGGAAATAATGATGATTGGGTGAAAAATGAAGCAATATTAAACTGAATGCCTTAACCCTACTGGTTATCCAGCAGTGCTTCAGTTAAACTACTTCAACAAAAAATGATATTTCTGATTAAAAGGGTCTGTCCACAACTAAGGCAACGGCAGTATAGATTTTTAGTTTGTTCTGCCAACAAACATTTCATTGTAAATTAAGTATGCAATGAACACATTCTAAAGAGAATAGTTTCAAATGATGCCAAAACACAACAATTCTAAGATGAATGCATCTCTACTGTAGAAATTGGGTAGAGACATATCTTCACCACGAAGTAAAAATTTAATTTTTCATCATCTTTTACGTAGTTAAGGTATAGTCTTCTATAGTTTTGAAAAGGCAATGACTTTTATTAAACAAGCCAGATTCTATATAACAAACTAAAAAACTAAAATAAAAGGACTTTAATAAAGTACTATTTTATTTCATTATACTTTACCCAACCTGAATCTAATCATTGTTCCTCAATGCAATCCAAACTAGAGTCATCCAGTTCCCATAAAAAATATCTGAAGAACCATTTCTCATTTTCTTACAAAAATACAGAGCTCAAGTGCATAAATACCTACTGGGCATCCCTCGCTGTGACCTTCCACAAGAATACTGCTTTGTTTGCTCTAGATGTTTATGGGCACATATTCAAAACAGCACCAATGCAAACCTCTAAGGTTTGCAGCTGATGAAAAATTAGGGAAGAACTGGGCTTACGGCCTCCCTTCCATAAAATGAGGTGCTGGGCAGAGAGAGCTGGGAAGCCTTGCCAAAGTCCTGGCATTTTCTGTTCACGTTCCCAGGCAGAGGCTGCACCTGCTGTTTGTTAGTGGGCTGGGGATATCTTTTCAATAGGACACCTCTGACCCTGCTAATGAATAAGGAGTGAGATAATCTCTGAGTCAACAAAACAGGGTGCTGGCATTACTTTCAACAAAGACTCTGGCTTCGACCCCTTTTAATAAGGCTGTCAGGGCTCACTTATTTTGTTTCTAACACTGTTTTACATGGATTAGTTTCTGTAGAGCGTGAGGATCTGAGAGGCATGGCTAAGCAGCTCACCAGTGTCAGGCTCTGTGTACTGCTGAGCTCAGCTGTGCTCAGCAGCCCACACCAGCACTTCGGGGTGGTGCCACAGCCACAGGAGACAGGCAGGAAACCTGAAAGAGAGACACTGAGCTCACATGCTTTATTGAAAACCCCAGGGCTAGGTGCAGCCTTGGGGGAACCTCTGTTTGCTGATATAAACACACATATAAAAATAATGCTCTGTTGTATCAGGAGGGGATGAGTGGACAAGAAGGTGGATGGAGAACTGGCTGAAGGGCAGACCCCAGAGGGTTGGAATTAGTGGCACAGGGTCTCTCTGGAGGCCTATTACAAGGGTGGGTGCTGGGCCCAGTATTGTTTAACTTATTCACCAATGACTCGGATGAAGGGGCAGACACCTTCTCAGCACGTTCACTGATGACACAAAGCTGGCAGGAGTGGCCAATGCCCCAGAGAGCCATGTAGGCCTTCAGAGCGACCTCGACAGGTTGAAGAATGGGCAGGCAAGAGCTGCCTGAGATTAAGCAAAGGCAAGTGCAGGATCCTGTACCTGGGGAAGAAAAACCCCATGTACCAGCACAGGCTGGGGCCAACCTGCTGGGAAGCAGCTCTGAGGAGAAGGCCCTGGGGGTCCTGGTGGGCAGCAAGCTGTCCATGAGCCAGCAGCGTGTCCTTGGGGCCAAGAGTACCTTGGGGTCGATCAGGAAAAGCATTTACAGCAGGTCAAGAGAAGCCATCCTGCCCCTCTGCTCAGCCCTGGTGAGGCCACACCTGGAGTGCTGTGCCCAGTTCTGGCTCCTCAGGACAAGAGAGACACAGAGCTCCTGGAGAGGGTGCAGTGGAGGGTGACAGAGATAATGGAGGGACTGGAGCATCTCTCTTACAAGGACAGGCTGAGGGAGCTGGGCCTGGTCAGCCTCGAGAAGAGAACACTGAGAGGAGACCTCATCAATGTCTCAGTGTCTAAAGGGAGGTGTCAGAGGATGGAGCCAGGTTTTTGGTGGTGCCAGGCAATAGGACAAGAGGCAATGGGCACACACTGATGCCCAGGAATTCTACCTGACCAGGAGGAAGAACTTCTTTCCTGTGCAGTGACCGAGCACTGAACAGATTGTCCAGAGGGGTTGGGGAGTCTCCCTCACTGGGGACATTCCAGAACCCTCTGGATGCAATCCTGTGCTCTGGGATGGCCCTGCTCGAGCAGGGAGGTGGGACCAGACAAACCACTGTGGTCCCTTCCAACCTTTCCATTGACTGCAAACTGCAGCAGGGCAGAATACTCTGCTGTCCTGTATGCAGGGCAGTAGGGAGGGATATTTTAATAGAATCAACAAATTCCATTTCACTTCCACCACCAAGGAAAACTGTCTTTAGCCAATTACATCCATCAGCTTTGGTTATTTACTGAATTTGCATTATGCAGCCCAATTTCATACAGTATGTGTTACCAAGATTATCATCTGCAAGTGCATTGCCTGTGGAAGTGAAAACCACTGAGGCTTCTTATTTAACTGATGTCTTTCCTATCTTTCTTACTTTCTCTGTTTGCCTGCAGAGGGTAAAATGATGGAATATCACATTTTAAGAAAATACTGTTCTATAAAAATGTTGTAGTCAATGTCTAATAACTAGCTGTCTAATCAATGTAGTAGCTGCCTTGTATTGTTTTCAGATACCACAGTCTACTGAATATCCATCAGATGTGCAGATTCCAGTTTGAAAAAATATCTGACCACACAACCCTCCTGGCTACTGTTTGTGAACACAAACCCTCCCTGATGAAGAGAAAGAAGAGCTACCTAGCAAGCAAGAATGGAAGATTTTCATACAACAGTTCAATTCGACTGCTCAGGGATAAATCTCCTTTCGAAGCACATTCCTCCTGTACCCTTCCCCCTCTTACCTCGAGCTGGACACAGGCCAAATGAGGCGTGTGAAAGTTCTTAACTGGCAGCCCTCCCAAAGCTGTTCACAGAGCAATCACTCCTCTCACTGGGGATCCATTAAACGCTGCCAGTCAGGTGGGAAGTGCCCCTCTATCTGCCTTCCTGCCATATCTGACTGGAACTGGCCACTTAGCAAGAGGCACTGTGCTTCCCACACTGCAGAGCTGCCACTGCCTTATCTCAAGAGGGTGTAAGAGCCTTTGCTAAGTGGAAAAGTGCTGGATTCATAACCCACATCGAGTTCTCATGGTCAGCACAGAGCTGCAGAGCTTTCTAGGAAAACAAGGGGTAAACAGAGCAAAGCCAGGAATACCTCCTAAAGCAGCCCTCACTCATTCAGTGCCCTGATAGGTTTAGGCCATCCTCATCAATGCCTGGAATGAAGTCTGCTTAATGTACCCTCAACTTTGGAATATTGCTAATGGCCTGCTACGTTTGTCAACATTTCACTAAAAAAGGCAATCACTACAACTCTGAGGCAGAAATGTGAAATGCCTGACAAATCTCTCATGTGAACCCAAACCACCCCAACCAACCAACCAACCAATACTCTTGTGAACATATTTCAAATTCAACTCACAAACATGTTCAGCATTCTGCCATTTTGTACTTCTTTTTTTAAATCTTTAAGTATGACAAACGTAAATCTAACTAGTTTCAGAAGTCACTGGGACAAAAAAAGCTTAAGAATGAAATAATACTGCTTCTTCAGTGGTAGTGCTGCTGTTGCTGGACAATGGTCAGCTGAAATATGGGTAACTGACTTTAAAGTTTCATATGCTAAGTCTCTGCATTTAAATATGTACAGATACACAGCACTGTCTACTGGAAATACACAAAAATACATAGGTAGTTATTTGAAAAAGAAAACCAGCAAATGTCCACAAACATCTGCAGAATAAAGAATGAGTTTAATCAATGTGCAATTCACCACAACCACCAGGTTTAAATGATGCCTTCTCCAGGCAGAAGAGTTAATCACCTGGTCACCTTTCTCCCTGCTAACAATCCCTTTTTCTCTGAAGGAAGCAACCACTTTTCTTCTGCAGAACCAAATAATGAACTTTACTAATTTCAGAGAATACCTTCTAAATTTCTACTTAAAAAATCTGCAGCTGCCATTTTGAAATGAAGTCTTACAGCTATCCCCCAAAGCCTGTCTGGTTTTGCAACTGCAACTGCAAAAGTTATCTCCTCACACAACTTGCCTTACTGATCAGAATAATGCATCAGTGTGGAGGTTAGTCATGGACCAACAGCAGTTATCTTAAAAAAAAATTTTAAAAAAGGAAAAAATAACATCTTCTGGCACAGCAAGGGCAATATAAAGTGCCATGTGTACATTTGGGACTGGCAGGACTGCTCTCCTACCCTCCATTAGCCTAATTACCCTGCCTGCACATACTCTGTGTGTATACATCCACTACAGAACCCTAAAGGGCAGAGTGATGCTGGTAAGTGGTCTTCATTTTGCAATCAAATAATTCAGTATTTTTTCTTAACTGACCCCAAAATCTCTAAATTTTTGTGAGAAAAAAAAAATCCCTGGAAGTACAGCTACATCAGGAAGAAAATAAAGTAGAACTCACAAGTAATCTCAGGTGTCAAAGTAAACAAGGTGAGGTAAAAATGACAGCGTTTTTGTATTAAAAGTGTTACAAAGAAGTGTAGGTGGAATGAATCTGAAAGTTTCCAAGGAATTAAGTAATTTGAGACACTATCTAGCTTGCCAGCCTGGCCTTCACACCATGAGTGTTCACTGTAAAGCCTGCACAGCATAAATAAAGAAGGAATTCTCAAAAAAAGCCAAGCAGGAACCAAAGCACCACGAAACATCTCCTCGAAACTTCAGAGTGGACATAACAAATATGTTTGGACCTTTAACTCCTATCAATCACATCTGTCACATGAGTGTGGAAAATTCTATTCAATCTTTGTTACGTACAGTTGCAACTATGCTACCCAACAAAACCTACTTCCCAAACTGCCATTACACAGGAGAAGATGGGGCCAAAGATTGTGCAAGCACATAAGGTTGTTAAAAAGAAATTATTTCAAAAGGACCTGACAAATGTCTGTATACCTCCCTGTATCTGGGTTTTATTATAGATATTTCCAGATAAGAATATTTTGCCTATATAGGTCAATATCTTATACTGGGAGATCTGGAAATAAGCTAAGATACTGAGTGACAGGGTCTGGAAGTATTGGCATGGCAAATTGAATTATGCCTTCTTGCTCAGACCATTTGTGTTTGTTTGGCAACAAACACAAGGGTTCAACAATAATCCTGTAACCACTGAATGCAATGGAGTTTTATGAGGCATGAATTTGGCTCAGAATGTGCAAAGCTTTCCCAAATTCAGAGCAATTTATCACTGATGTCTTCCCTTCATTATTTTAAATGGAAACAGAAGAAAGTTCTCAAAAAGACACATCTTGCCCTCAGTTCAGTTCAGCTCAGTTCACTGATGCGCAGAGATACTTGGTTTCTTCAGAAGACCCCAATAAAAAAGCTCAAGGACAGGCTCAGTACTCTTTAGAATTGTTTTAAAGACAAAACCAAAAAAGCATTTAACTCTAACCTTCCTAATTTTCTTCTCATAATATATACAGATATATAGAACAATATATGTGAGGAGCTAGAAGAGATTCTGGCTATTTTGACAGAGCTGTCTTACTCAGTTCCTTTCTGACAGAATCAATTAGGAAATCATTTTTATATAGCAAATTATTTTTGAAAGTTTTATACACCATGAACAAATCCCATGGATTAATAATTTCCAGAGTTCACCCTCTTCACCTTGGGAAAAATCCAGACCAGAGAAAACACAAACCAGGAAAAGGAGTTTTGTCATTAGCTCCTGCTCTTAAAATACAATCTTTTCCCCATCATGTAGGTGAAGCAGAGAATTGCAGAGGGTTGGTAGGGTTCCTAGAGAACTGAAAAAGAGCAAGTGGCTCTGAAATATTTTTATACATAACAAATGCAGAAGTACTTTCCATGACACTGGCAGCTTTCACTTCCGTGGGCTGCGCAGCAAAGCTGGCAGGGAATGACATGAGCGAGGAGCAGCAGGGGCTGCTGGAGCTCAGAGCTCCAACACTGATGTGAGGGGCTTGGAACCACACCAAGGGCACACTGAACGCTCAGGAATGGGATACCTCAGCAGGGCTGAGGGGGGGTGTGCACACAGCCTGAATTTTATCTGTTTCCTCCTTCCCCTCCTTTCAAAGGCAACAGCATTCTCTCAGTGCCTCACCCCTAAATGCAGCTGAGTGCCCTTGTGCCCACCCCACACCCCTGGCAGCCCCCAGGCCTCCTCCCCACCCGGGACAGGAGAGAAATCCCTGGCTAAACTGCAAGACAAGATCCAAACACACAAACTGAAATGCTGCTTTATTTGGGTTTTTTCCTTCAAAATTTTTTGGGAATCCAGCATAGCTGCTCTGGAGCAAAACAGGATGGGTCAAGAGAACCTTAAATCTGCACTTTCATTACTAAAATCTCCTTCATTTGAACACTTTCATCCCCTGAAAGCTGTGTTAGTTACTGGGTTAAATTTTTGAATAATAAATTAAATTACAGAAAGCTGTGAAACTGGATAGTCAGACTTATGATACTGACAATTAATATATAATCAAGGACAACAAAAAACATTACTCTCACAGTAAGCAAAAATAGTTTAACAACTGTTTGCAGCTTGTACATGCACATGTACTGTGGATTTAAATAGCATTCTTCTGATCAAACATTTGTAGGTTTAACTAGGCAAGTTTTGATTTCATAGAGTCAGTCAGATTTTATGCTCATTCCTTCTCCACAAAAACATAGCAGCTTGAGAATAAGTAAGAACAACCTGCTTAGATTTTTAATGCATTAATATATTTTTTATATTATATATTAAAATATATACTATATATATTAATGCATTTTAATGCACCATAAGCACTTGTTGTCTATGCAAGAATGAACAAGGAAGTACACACATTTCTTGCTGTGGTGTATTTTGTTTGCTGCTTCTTTCTGTTACAGAGGATAAAAGGAAGCAGTGGCTGACACACCTTTGTTTGAGAGCAGAGCACGGCAGCAATGAGTGTGTCCATGGCCATGCTCAGGTCAGGGGCTGTGCTCTTGTGTCTCCCTGCTGTTTGTTCCACTGCTAATGCAAAACAGAAGGCATTTCTTAAGTAGTCTACCAGAGGACACAATCAGTGCTCTCCCTGCTCAGATGAACCTCCCTGGCTGCAGGTGACAGGAATCTTGGTCTTGTCCTTCTCTAACACTGGCTCTTCATTCTGGTGTTATAGCTCTCTACCTGCTGAAAGACACTTTCAAAGCAAAGACTTGGCAAGGTTTAACTGTCTTTAGGAAGTCTTTTTAGAGCTGCTTGCTCTACATTCAAATGCTTAATCCCATGAATAAATACACCTATTTATACATATATATATATATATAGTAGTTCTTATCTCAAGGTTACTTTAACAACCAGATGTAGTTGGAGAGCCCGTGGTGAGCCCATGAGATGGAACTGTAAATCCTGACATGCCCATCAGTCATTATGAACTTTACCAGCCAGGCAAATGCAGTGTCTAGATTGGCTACATGCCCCCGTGGTTTTTATTTTAGTT
Organism: Erpornis zantholeuca; assembly: GCA_013400515.1. Classification (NCBI taxonomy): domain Eukaryota; kingdom Metazoa; phylum Chordata; class Aves; order Passeriformes; family Timaliidae; genus Erpornis; species Erpornis zantholeuca. The sequence continues at coordinate 327,561 of VZTN01004979.1, read as the reverse complement.
ACAATTCTCTGGAGTTTATTTTCACAGCTAATACACTGGAAAGCAGGTTTGGGCTTGATTCTTTTTCTAACATTGTTCATCTCCTCTCTCCCTCAGTTTCTTTCCTCCTAACTGACAACTAAAGCGGCTTGGCTGCAGCTGTTCCTGCTCTGTCTCTGCCCTGTCTGTGAGTGCCAGAGCTCAGAATAACTGGGAAATAGTGCAGACTATCACACAGACTGCAAGGAACAACTCTCCTGCAAGTGAGAAACAATAATATCTGAGTGCAGAATTCTTACTTGCTACAAAGACCAAGCCACTAGTAGAAGATCATGTTCAGCTGCAAATCAGAAGAGAAAATAAGACACAGACCTGGCATAATCTCATCTGGCAGAAATGAATGATGGCCTTTTTGCAATTGTTTTGCTGAAAAGCACAAATCTCTACAAAAAGAAACCAGCCATCTGTTTTGAATGTTTTAGACTGTAAGTATCTACTTGTGTTCTTCTTTGATCTATAAGAATAATAGGAAGACAGTGATACAGTCCAGTTACACCTCTGTTGTGAGTGCTTAATTCATCCCAGAGCTGCAGATTACAAAATTCCATCTGGAAATCTTAGTCTTATCATTCTGGGATCAGAAAGAAGATGAACAATGTATCAAGATCAGTTCTTTTGTGTTCCTAGATATAACATTTTTGGACAGAGAATACATTCTTCTGACAGAAATTAGTTATTAAACAGCAAAATATTAGTGTTAAAAAAAAAAAAATCTAGCAGAAGAATTGTTCTCCAAAAGAAGGAAATGACCAGGAGCAGAAGCTGACTTTGTCTCAATGACAGTATTCTTCTCTAACCCTCCTAAGGATTAATTAGTTGCATCACCTTATTTGAGTGCACCACATTAGGGTTCTTACTAAAAGTTTGTCCATCTGAAAAGTGGGAATGAAGAGCCCCGACTGTCACCAATATGACAAAACAAATCTGGCATCTCTCTCAGTCAGGACAAGTGATATTATTTAGGCAATATGAGATTATCTCACGTAGCTACCTTCGATTTTTGCACAGGGTATATCTCCAAGGCAAGCATAAGACACTCTCACAATGCTTTTCCACACCTGGATGAAGAATTGTAATAATATCATTATTATACTACATAAATTAGTTTGTAGATTTTAGAGAGGGAAAGAAATGACTCTTCAGAAGACAAGAGCTGACAGTAAAGAACAAGAAACAGTGGTCTAAAGAGCTTTGTTCAGCTTGCTAGGAAAGGCAGCTCCTTGAAAATATGGAAGGAATAGGCTCTTGGAAAAGAAAATAAGTAGCAATAGAGTCAAATACAAATCTAACATAATTTTGGGAACAATTTCAAAATGAGGTATTAGAACTGCCATCATATCACTTTAACAAGACAATTCCCAATATTGCACAGAATAATACCTAGCATTCAAACAGCACTTTTCCCAAGCAGAACTTGCACTTTTACAAAAACTTCAGCTCATTTTACAATTAGAGAATTTGAGATGGAGAAAGAGAACAAGTGAGTGGTTAGAGCCTAGAGGATTTCTCTTCTGAATCGTGGTCTAGTACTGTGTCCAGTAAATTACAATGTAATACGAGTCAGGCATGAAGGCCTGGTGGTTTTGACCATTTTGCATGATCTAACAATTAAAAAGACCATACTGAAAATAAATCTGTCAAGAGGCTTATGAGGTCACAGTGTAGTAAGTGACAATCCTGAGAATCTCAGAAGTGTGACAGTAGGACAAGCAGTTCTCTACATGTTGCAGGCATAAAGTGTCTCGTGGAGAGAAGATCCCATTTATAAAGTGAACGAATGCCTGTGTAATTTAACATGGAACTCACCATGAAAAAAGCATTTACTTCACTAAAAGAAATCAGCATATGAATCCAAGCATCAAATACCAGAAAAAAAAAATCAATGTTCTCCCCAAACTCCTCAGAGTGTAGACACTTGTAGTGTTGTAGTGACCTCAGTGAAAACTTCATGTGGTTTGACTGCTGTGGCAAAGGTTCAATAAAGCCTTGAGCTGCCCTGCCCACAAGGTCAGTATTCTTATCCCTCCTACCATCATAGCAGTTACAGTTCTTCACACTATTGCCTCTCCTCTACTTCTGCCACCTTCCTCTCAATCTCTCTGAACAGCCTGGGGGGCTGGGTGTCCCTTCACTGGGTATTTCCATTCAGCTGTAAAATGGAGTAAGAAATGCCTCCTACACAACAAAAAGGAAATTGTGAATGCTCCTCCTGGGCATTCCTAGGGGTGACACAAACTGCTCTACAGATACAAGCTGGAAACACAGAGCTCACAACCCTGAGTGTTCAGATGGTTCAAGCTGGAAACACAGAGCTCACAACCCTGAGCGTTCACTTGGTTTTTGCATATATCTACTTCTATCAGCTTCTCTGTGAGGTTTAGATGTTTCTATCCTTCTTACTGGAATTCTGTTTAATACTTTTGTCCTAATAAATGCAATACAGAAATGTCACTCAAGTCTCATTACCCTTTAAAAATGACAAAAGGCTACTTAGAATGAGATTGATTTTGGACACAATATGCTCATTAAGTAGACATAAGAATAGAAGAAGACTTGGGAATATTAGATGGTCTTGATTAAAAACTATATTTAAAAAAATCAAACTAAATTTATTAAACTTTCTTTAAATTGATGACTTTCTCTCTATTTCAGTTTTTAGATTTAGATGAGAAAAACTCTTGGCAAAGCCAAACTGCAATACTGAATTGGCTGGTTTTCAGTTCTTAAAAACAGGCAAAATATTTTCCTGTAATGACTTACCCCTTCTTTCCACCACAGACATCATCTCTGAAATCTGCAGTGTAAAATTCTGCTAGTGTCTTCAGTGCTCAACTTACAATGCTTACTGCTTCTGAGTTAAAATCTGTTGAACTCGAGTACTAAGGAAAAGTGTCACAAAGAAGAGCCTTTTTGACTTAAAATATTTTTGCACTATTAGGAATTGATGACATTTTCATCATCTTGAACTATCCCCATTTTCATGCACTCCCGTTCCATGCTGGCTCTTCGACCATGCCACTGTTGCTCTAACAATCATAATATTAATTTTCAATTAATGAGTGGATGAAGCAGATTTCTCAACCCCAGCCACACTTTCTCCTAATTTAGGTAGCACAGCTGTGCTCCATGAGATAAGAGGATGAATGGAGAAGCTTCTTGTCCTTCCCCCATGTGGCACACACCTGGCACAGATCTACAGGAGATACACCCACATACACACCTATCCTTCTGCATGTATTACATCTCTCAAGGTGAAAATTCATATTATTTTTGATTAAAGTGAGTAATAACTAATTAAGGCATTGGCCAGATTATGTCAGCATTTGAGAAAGACCAAGGAGCATCCTCATGTGAAATCACACTGGAATTCACTTGGATATAGAGGAGGATAGAGCTCCATCTGGGGAATAAAAGGAGTCATAAGAAATTCAGACAGCAAGGAAATGCTGTGAAAAATGCTAGGAAAGACTTACAGGATGAAAGATGGTATTTACATTGAACTATAAACTGAAATGTAAACTACCATCCCCAGAAATGACAGGAAGGGTGCATATGTTTATGTGCTCCATTTCAGGGGAGCTCTACCTGACAATGCTGTCATGTACAGACCTGGCATCGTTAAATACTAAATTCAGTCAAGTCCAGAATGCTGGAGGGGAAAAGCCTTAAGACCTAAACCATAAAAATAAAATAATGTAGTTAACTATTGTACATAACTTTCTGGTCTCCATTTAATCTTCAGTATTGACCAGAGGTGATTGCATCCACAGACCTGAAGGAACTTTAAAAAACAAACTTATTGCCAAGTCCTATACTATTAGTTACATTTTATCATTGTAATACATAAATTTAATTTAACACATGGAGGTTAGGGACTCTGTAACTTACATCACTTTAGCTTTTACAAAGAGAATAAAGACTTTTTATTTTTTTAATGAACATGGAATATCATGGTAAAAACATGTACTCTGTTGGGAATAACTGGCTTGGGAAGCATCCATCACCTTTATACTTTCCCTGCTTGACAATCTTGAGGCTGACAGGTTTCTCAGATGAGATGCACGTTAAGGCAAGGCTGCTGCCTGACTCATTATTTTGACTGGGATACTCTAACATGCTTTCCTGAGGAAAGTGCCTCAAAGTCATGAGATAAGCTGTATTTAATGTCAACCACCCATTAATTCAGTAGACCATTAGAAACCATACTCTTAGCACAGCTGCATTCTTAAATGGATCAGCAGACGGCAGAGCAAATAGGAAGATTTTTCTCTCAGTGTTTTCTACACAAACGCCATGCTTGCTCCAGAAGGAAAATCAGAATTATTCCTACCTTCAGAGGTCCTCTTCCTTTTCATCATTTACTTACCTGATCTTCCCTGTTTAATTTCTGTGCTTCAGCTGATCTTTACAAGCATTGTCTCTACAGCTTTTAACAACATACAGGAATGCACAACCATTGCAAGAGCAGTGATTCAAAAAGAATGTGAAATCAACAGCGAGTGGAAATTAATGAAGCACTTTATCAATTTGTCCACTAAAGAGATTTTCTCAGTTCAAACCCCAAGGCATGAAATTCAAGTTGGACACTGCCACAGTTGGATTAAATTTTTCAGATGGTTGGCTTGAAAAGAGGGATTTGATCTACACAGTCAGACAGACTGTAAGTCTCTAGTTAATTGAGCAAGTGCAAGAGATGAGAGCTCCTTAGTCTCTCATCAATGTTCTACAAATCTAATACAAAGCAACAATTTTCAGAAACACAAGGGTCCAAGATTTCCACAGAAATTTTCAGAAGTTTTCTTTCAAATACCTGATATGATAAATAAAGCTCTTAGAAAAAAGTGCACAGAAACTCACGTGAAATATTTTTGTCTTAAAAGGATAAGTGAAGAAGGAAAAAGTTCCATATAAATTTTTAAAATACTGTCATCAGTCCTTTAAAACACTTCAAGTACTTCAATGAAATGTATTCTGCTTTAAAACTGATACTCCAAGGCATAAATGAATCCTATGTACTGTAGTGTAATAATGAGTATTTGACTCCTGGCCAGTAAGAGGATTTTTGCTAAAGAACAGGTGGGAGGAGAAAGGCTCTGTCCTCTGTACTGTCTTCCTTTCTGGAAATGGGAGTTGTTGTGGGGACAATTTGACAGCCGAAAAGAAAAAACTGTGGACACGGACACAGAGAAACAAAATGTGTTTTAAATGAAAACCAGCTCCTAATTTCTCCCCCATTGTTTTGAAAGAATGAGGGAGATGGAGGGGACAGAGGAAGGTTAAGGGGATATTCCTCTTTGCCTTCACATTATAGACAATTCCCACTCCTAGTCCACATGGAGAACCCTGCATTGTGAGTTGATAAATATCTGTGATATTTAGTTAGGTCAGCATGCATAGCAGCAATCTCAGCAGCAGATCTCAACATGCTCAAAACCTTCAGCAGGAACATTATCTCCAGGAGGAACATTACCTTCAGGAGGAATATTATCTCTGAGCAAATTCTTTACAAACCAGAATCGAAAAAGCAAACACAGGTTTGGCTACGGCACAAACTGCTTTGAAAAAGAATCCCACAGAAAACATTTCCTCCATGGAGGCAATGATAAATGATATGAAAGACATTTCCTGTTCTCTCGTACTTGCACAGAAACTCAATTACGTGCCCCGGAAAGTTCTCCCCACAACATGGTGAAACAACGAGAGGATGATTAGAGGAAGAAAATCACAAACTGCACACAAACACATGAGAAACAGGCTCATGCAGAGAGGATGGAAGCAAGGGGAGGGAGCACAGCCAGGTTTCACGAAGCACACGGAGCGAGGTGTGGGAGTGACTGTCAGAAACTTTTCTATTGGCAACAGAGGTTGGTTCTCACCGTTCTGAACAAAATGGCTGAGCTAAGAGCATCTGACTGGTTATGCCCAAATACCCTCCTCCTCATCCTAGAGGTGCACAGGTGGCAATGGGAGGAAAGCCCAGAGCAGCATGGGAACGAAATAAAGAATTGGTTAGTATTTGAAGCACATATGTAAGTACAAACAGTAATACAAAGAGTTTCAATTCCTTATGCAATACTCCGAGCTACCTTGAGGTACAGCTTTCTTTGCTCCCTTGTCAGCTTTCAAAATGCCCCTGTGCAAAGGGGAAATACAATCAGATCCTCCTCCCACCCCCTCTCTTCCCTATTGCCCTTCCCTGCGATGTCTTTGCAGGAATTTCTGTAAATTTTGTTTCTTTTTTACATGTTATCTTTTCATTTCACCTTCAGATGCTAGGCTGCATTCATTTGCTAGCATGTAGTACAGCTACAGGCTGGAAATGGCTTCAGCTCTCTGTCCACTTCAGCGTAGAAACAATGGATTCTAACATTTGTGCCAAATCAAGAATAGGAAATCCATTTAATTTTCAGTATTAGCAATCTCACTCTCCTGAAAAACGTAACACCAACATCTTCCAAAAACACTGCAGAAAATTCAAGCCAGTCAACATACAGTGGAGGAAGGTATTTAATTAAGATGCAAAGGGAAGTTGCCTTGAAAATGAGGATATTTCTGTTCATTTCTTTGTATACACTTCTTGTTTTCTGATGCAGACATGAAAAGGATATTTTTCAAGATATTTTTTGCAGGGTGAACAGGTAATTGGCTTTTGCCATTTTCCTCTTGTAACTTACTCATTATTTCTGTGTATCACTGGGTTGGCACTTAAAGGTCTAGAGTGAGATGCTTCCCTTCAGATCTCACCAATTTCTACACGAGTCAGAGGGCAAAGAGGAGCATTCCTTCAGTCTGTCCAGGCAGTGATTAACGACGGCTAATATTTTAATTAAACTGGAGCGGATGAGATTACAACATGGCATGTGCAATTCTGTTGGCATTCTCTGTGCTACCCAAGGGATGGTTAATCTCTCTGATAGTTATCAAGAGCCCAGCTGGGCTCTGTAAATGCCACAGGAGGCTCCTCACTGCTTTGGAGATGGTAAATTGATTTTCCTTCAGCTCACGGCCCATTGAGTTTGTGAGGGAATGAGCAGCCTGTGCTTGTTAGGCACCGAGGCTGGGATCTCCTCATGGGAAGTGAAGGGGACTGCTCAGATGCAATCCACACGTCAGAAAGCTGATCCTGGAGCACCATTTCCTGCTCCTGAAGACAAGAAACAGCCCTGGACACTCCACACACTCAAGCAGTAAACCTGAGCTACTAAAATCTGAGTATGTCCTACAGGACTTGAGTTTCCCATTTTAGGAGAGTTTCTCTTCCCTTTCAACGCCTCCTCCTCTCCAGCCACCTAAAACCAGCTTGGCACCAGGAACCATTCATTCACATTTCAGGAGCTTTTCACTAAGCCAGCACAACAGCAGCACCCACTTCTGGTTTATAACTGCATTCTGGAATGCTACTTTTGTTCCAAGGTACTGCAAGCATGCCAGGGAAAACTACTTAGGACTCGAAATAATCAGCCCTCATAGTAAAAATGGCTTTAAAAACAAAAAAGAGATGCATTACCTGGTCAGGGGAGGGCTTGTGGTTGGTTTGGTTGGAATGGGATGAGGATTTGAGGTGGTCATCCTCATAGTTGTCAGCCATCAGCTTCATACGGTTCTGAGTCTATTAAAAAAAAAAAAAAAAAGAAAAAAGAATCTCAGTCTACCTTCTAATGTTATCATGGGGAACAGGGTATTCATACCACTCTGCATATCCAAACTCCATACATGGGAAAAAAATAGGACACATGTCTACAACATCAGTTGGTATTACTGTAGAAAATTGGTAAAAACTGTGGAGAAAACCAATTCCTTTTAAGGCTAAATTAGTTTTGCAATTAAGTGGATCATCTGACTTGTACCTACTAAAACTTGTGCTGTACAAGAAATTAATTTCTTCTTATAGATTCTTGGGATTAAGGCTCAGACATCAACTTGGAGAATAATTCAATGCAAACATGAGTTAGGTGTCCCTAAGTCAATTAAGAAACCCACAATGAACCCCCCAGAAAGCAGACAGTTTAAAAAAAACAAAAAGTAAACAAGCTGATAATAGGTTATTACTTAAGAAGTCCATCCAGTTTCAAGTTGCAAATCAGTTTTCAATTGATATATCAAAGAACAGAAAAATTCCGAGACTGGTCAGAAAAATGTGAGTTATACACAAGCCATCCTGTGAGGAAATTAAACAGTTATTAAATAAATCTTGGGGAAGAAAAAGTGTCATAATGAAGGCTTATAAAATTAATACCTGAACACAGTCAAGTAAAGAATAAGCAAAATATGATACAAGTTTCTCTGCTTGTCTTCAACTTCTTAGGAAGTTGAAATTTCAAGTTCCAGAGGAGATAGGATTTTTAAAAATACACAATAGAAAATAAATTGTGTAAGAATAAATGGAATAGCTGACTTTAGCAATACAATTCTAGATAAGCAACAATCATTAAAATACACTACCTGTCTGTGTCTGCAAAGCAGAGCATTAGTGAGATAAAGCTCTTTTAACACACTGCCCCAAAATGAGGTCCCCAAGCACCTACAAACACTCACAAATGAGGAAAGAATGTCCCAGCTCCCCAGCAGGGCTCACAGAGGCCATTCAGGCAGCAGTGATGCTCTCTGGGCAGCCAAAAGGGCTGGGTGAGGCTCTTGCAAAGTGCTGCCTCCCCTTACATTATCTGGGTGCCAGGGTCACTGGGAACTCACACACAGAGCAGCCCCAAAACTGAGCGATGGCATTTCTCCTCCGAGCTCAGAAGGCACCAAAAGCCCCACTTGGAGCTTTGTGAAATCCTTGTATTCTAAGGAAGTCGAAAAGCAAGCCTGACCTACATTAGATATGATACAGAGAAAATTATCTACAGCCAGACACATGAAATCATCAGACGTGCACTAAAGTTAAATGTCTTAAAATGAAAGCTCAAAGCTCACTGTAGAAATGCCAGCTGTTGATTCAATCCCTTCATAACTCTTTGGTTTCTCACTGAAAAGTCCAAGTTTAATGAGCATCTCGAGGCTAGAGAATGCAGATTCTACTTGTCTCTATTCAGACCATGAGAGAGAAGGTCCAGGGTTTGAATCTGGATTTGATTTTATTTTGGATTAATTTAACAAAAGCTAATAGTAAATTGAGCTTAAGCAATAAGCAATTTAATCATGCAATATTGTTTGCTCTGCTTTGTCAAACAAGTTCTGAACTCCAAGTCTGACTCATCATTCATAAATCACTACTTGAAACATGCTACATTAATCCTTAAACAACCAGTTTATTGTAATGGCACTTTCTTAATATTTATTATTTTATTATATTTAAGGTTGTCTCTTCCACAGTTTCTTCTTTGCAGTGAGAACAATTGATTTTAAACGATTTCACATTTCCTTGGAAATTTATTGTTTTGGTAATAAATAAAAAATTCTTACATGACTTTCAGTACGTGTGTATGGAGAAAATCTATTGACACCCAGATGTTTAGCAGAATGCTGGTAGAGCACATTAACTTTCCTGGGAGAAAATGTAGCTCTTCTCAGGGAGAGGCAGCATGTCTTATGATGTTACACAAAAAAAAACAACCCAAACAAATGATGTTAGGTGGTACAGCTAGAGAAGAATATCAACATTGCAGAGAATCACAGACTGGGGCAGGTTGGAAGGGACCACAGTGGTTTGTCTGGTCCCACCTCCCTGCAGGGCCATCCCAGAGCACAGGGCACAGGATTGCATCCAGAGGGTTCTGGAATGTCCCCAGTGAGGGAGACTCCCCAACCCCTCTGGACAATCTGTTCAGTGCTCGGTCACTGCACAGGAAAGAAGTTCTTCCTCCTGGTCAGGTAGAATTCCTGGGCATCAGTGTGTGCCCATTGCCTCTTGTCCTATTGCCTGGCACCACCAAAAACCTGGCTCCATCCTCTGACACCTCCCTTTAGACACTGAGACATTGATGAGGTCTCCTCTCAGTGTTCTCTTCTCGAGGCTGACCAGGCCCAGCTCCCTCAGCCTGTCCTTGTAAGAGAGATGCTCCAGTCCCTCCATTATCTCTGTCGCTCTCCACTGCACCCTCTCCAGGAGCTCTGTGTCTCTCTTGTCCTGAGGAGCCCAGAACTGGGCACAGCACTCCAGGCGTGGCCTCACCAGGGCTGAGCAGAGGGGCAGAATGGCTTCTCTTGACCTGCTGTAAATGCTTTTCCTGATCGACCCCAAGGTACTCTTGGCCCCAAGGACACGCTGCTGGCTCATGGACAGCTTGCTGCCCACCAGGACCCCCAGGGCCTTCTCCTCAGAGCTGCTTCCCAGCAGGTTGGCCCCACACCTTATCTCTGTCAGCCTGGCTGTGCCTCTGTCCCACTCCAAATCTAGTTTAAGCCCTCTCAATGAGCCCTGCAGAGTCCTGAGCTAAGATCTCTCTTCCCTTCTGCTACAGGTGGACCCCATTTGTTGCCAGCAAGCTCAGTGTTGTATAAACTGACCCATGATCAAAAACCACAAAATGCCGATGTTTACACCAGCCTTGAAGCCAGGTGTTCATGTGCATGACTTTCCTGTTTCTTGCTCCATCATTCCCTGCAACTGGCAGCACAGAAGGGAACACAGCTTGGGCTCCAGATCCCTTAGAGATCAAGGAGATCAGAGCCTTTTCCCAAGGCTCTGAGGCTGCTCTTCATTGTCCTTATCCTTTTTGTTGGGACTTGGTTGCTGCCCACACAGGAAACCCTAAGTGGGTAACAATGAGGGGGCTGTGCCAGGCTGGGAAGGTTCTTGGTGATGTCCCTTACCCAGGCCTCGGGGAGGCCACACACCTCCCTTGGGGTCAGGTCTGGTCAGCAAACAGCACAGTGTCCCTCAGAGAGAATTCTGAGTCCAACTGAAGAGGTTGTGTGCTTCTGTCACTTAAAGTCAAGTAGAACAACCTGCTGTTAATACTTGGCAGCAGGTATTGAGAAGTGGCTGATGGAATGGGGCTGGTTTAGCCTGGGAAAGGGGAAGCTTTCTTAAATTACTTGATAGGAGGAAATAGAGGACACGAAACCACACTCTTCCTGGAGGGGGTAGGACAAGAGATGACAGACGTAAAATGGAACACAGGAAATTATGATTGGAAATCAGGGAAATTCTTCTCATAACGAGGTGCATCGAATGCCAGAAGAGGCTGCCAAGAGACTGTGGTCTCTCCATCTTCAAAGATACTGAAAATGCAGCTGGACAAGCCTCGAGCAAGCTAATCTAATTAGTGATGCTCTCAGCAGGTGGCCAGACACAGAGGTCCACTCTAACCTAAAATATGCTTCAATTCTATTATTTGGAATTTTCATCAGATCGTTCGAGAATTTCAATGCTAGACTTTTCTCCTATTTGCCAAATATGGTTGAGTTGCTTTGCTCCATCACAGCCCTTGGAACATTTAAACCCAGAACAATCTCTGCAGTGTCCTGATGATGACAAGGCTATGGGATCTGTTCACCTAGAAGGACATTTTCTATGTTCCCCCTTTAATTCAACCTGACCTCCCACTGCAGGTGCTGTTAATTTAAGAGTGCATGTCTGTGACAAGTCTTGGCAAGAAAATGCCAGAATCAGTATTGTGATTCCATTACAGGAACTAATTTATGCATATATTGTTGGAATTAGGCAAAAATCAAAAGATGGAAGAAAAGCAATTTACTTCCTGATGGATACCACTAAGAATTATTTTCCAACATTTAAATTCCAAGCAGTGTTGCAAATAAAATATATCATATAATATTTTTACAATTCTTCTTATATCAAATATAGAAATCAAAAGCTTCTGCTTAGGACTGGACTACTAATGATGAACGTTTACTTGGAAATTTAAAAAACAACTAAGTACATGAACTGAGCTTCTCTCCTATTGCTCCTCTACAGAAAAAAAAAAAAAAACAAACATCCAAAAGGATGGAAATTTCTAGAGCAAATGGCTGTTGTAATGATTTAAAAACAAACCGTTTACTTTTCTGTGGGGAACCACTCCAACATCCTGCAGTCCTGAGCTGGTTTGTCACGGTGCTATTATCCAATCCTCTCCCACCTCATGAGGTTATGGCTCAGATCCTAGGGCAAACATTTCTACATCATCGTAAAAAGTACCAACAACAGAGTGGTTTAACCACGGGGCCCTGGGAGAACACAAATGAGTGCTGCAGACACATCAGTTGTGGCAGGAGTGCTTTTGTCTCAAACCTCCAGAGCTGTAGGCAGAACTAGCAACGATAGGAACTGGATGGAAGATTCAAATTTTGCTTGTAAAAATGTGCCCTTACAGGTACCTGCATGAATGTGCAGAAAAAATGCTGGTTGAAAAAAACTGGACAAAACTCCACAACCCAACAGGTTTCCTGTTTTTTTTTTTTTTTTCCAGAAGGTACCTTCACTACACTTTTTTTTCTTGATAGATTTTACAAATTTCATCCCAGCCCTCCAATTATACCTTCCCCAAAGCCCCCACAGCTGGTCAAAGCCCTTAACAATACTCTTCTTTTCCTCCAGTAGTCACCATGCAAAAGAACACTCCCAAACCCTTCAGCCTAGTGTCGATTCTCAAAATCACTCAAGAGCCAGCACACACTCTCCAGCTCCTACCTGAAAGGAGGAGCACCTGAAAGGAGTCAGGAATGACTGTGGAGAACTTGCTGCTGCAGACAGAGTCTATGAGCTGCAGGTCTTAAGCACAACATCTCCAAGGGTACTGCACCTAAAAAACCCCAACTTCCCCATGTCACATGTTAGACTATACTCTAGAAATATCAAATCTTGTCCACCCCTCTCTTTTTGCACTCCAGAATTTCTGCAATTATCCCTTTGCCTCTTTGATACACTTATCGTTAAGGCCTTTTTTAGCTTCTTGTCATTATTTAATTCTTTCTTCTTCCCCGTCCCTTGCTACAGCAGGCAGGTATGTTAAAAGAAGAAGGCACCAGGAGAAAACATGAGATAAATCTGTTTTAATCATGAATATGAACGATCAGCATCAGAACTTCCTTTAAACGTGCTCTCTTTGGTTGTTTCATGGTCCTACCATGATTTCACTATAGTTTCATTACTTTTTTTTCCAGGGGTACCATATAGCTCACTTCTACCTGTATTCTATCATCACTAAATATTTGGGTAAACAAGGAAATTACCACAGTTTCTAACATAACCAACACCTGAAAGCTTTCATTGCAAACTGCACATGTACACTATTTTACCTCCCAAAACTGTAGCCATAGTGAATTTTTAATGAATTACTAAGTTCCTCATTCATGGAGGTACTGCTTCAAAGCACTCTCTCACCTGCAGCTTCCCAAAAGTAAGTTATTTTATGTTCACTGATGTTCACTACAGGCCACACTGGGAGCTTGCTTGTGCACCTCAACACTAAAGATCAAATTAATAGATATTATCACAGTTAAATTATTACATGAGAAAAGCCAGAACTGATGCACACAGTTTAAGGGAAAGTCAGAGACATATCCTGGAGTATAGCTGGTAAAGCCTAGAGGAGTGCTGCCCAGGTCTGACAAACTCTTTGTTGTGGAATTCCACACATAAATGTGAAACCCACAGATTTAACTACAGACGTTGTTTATAACATATTTTACAGAATGTTTTTATTTGAAAGCTTGCACAAAGCTGTATGTTCTGATGAGAGCACATACCTTCCCTAAGCATTTCTGCAGTGTTCTGGTAACCATTCCCCTGGCAAGTTTTTGAAACCAAGTTTTATTCATGGGGATCACACACTTTTGTATCTCTAGAGAAGCTCTCTAACAAACAGCAGATAGCAGCTCACAAGCTGTGCATGCTCTCTATTAATCTATTCTGCTTCATATGCTCATTGCAGTAACTTCCTCAGAGAGTTTGCATCAAATCTGTTCCTCCACCACGAAACACAGCACAAACTATGACATCACCGATTACTTTATCATTTTTCGTAGAATATTTGCGTGGGGTAATTTTGGTTTTGCTAACCAGTCTAAACAAGCTTTATGAATCCTTTAATGTAGAGTTTTTTAAACTCCACAGGAAGTAAATATTAATATAATGACTGTACTTGTGACAAATGACTATGTGGTGGAGGCAGTGTGTGAGTGCATTAAAGGAGTTATCCCATTTTAATCTGACTTGAATGTTTCACTGGAAGCACATGCAAAAGCAACAGTTTAGAAACATTTTTACCACTAATAACAGAGAAGTATAAAGGAAGAACTCAGGTGATTTTTCTTTCTAAGTGTGGGCCAAATTCATTATTTCTGAAAATCACGCACTTGTGAAGACTTTCAGATAGTTCTTTTCTACTTGTTAGAAACCTGCAGTGAACCATAATCCCCCTTAATGCCCAACCAGCTCCCTGCTGGAATCTGGCTGTCAGAAACACAGAGAGAATAACCCCTGTTATCAGAATATAATATATATAATTCCCTGTGGAACCACCTTGAATATATCCATACCTACCTTGAATATACACCTACCTTGAGCATTAGGACTCTGAAAGACTGTTCAAGTATTTTACTCTATGCCCCCTTCCCACTCAGGATATTTAATGAGATGGGAGACATCTTTCAAACTTGTAAAGAGATGGTTGCCACCTTTGTTTGTAAGGTTTAAAAGACACATCCTTAGTTAGGTTTGGCTTTCCTCTCCACTATGCTGAGGATTAGCAACTGAGATTTCTCTGTTAGCAGCAAACCAGCACAAATTTCAACTGCACAGACATGAGAACCATTCCTGTTCCTGCGTTTCTGCACATGCTGGAGCCTGTGTTTTGGTGAGCCCAACAAAGAGCGTGTGCAGCTGCTGGGGTTTGGCAAAGCCAAATTTAACCAGCCAATTTAACTCAGTTCTACCTGAGGTGCTGCCTTCTGCACTGGCTGCTGCCACTGTTCCAACAATATTACATTATAAGTGAAAGGCTTTATCAGTCCAGCTAATTTCTGTGCTTAGAGATGGCATTTTCCCATTCATCTCCCCTCATGTGATAATTATTGAGAAGCTTCATCCTGAAGAATTCATGCTCAAAAAGCCTTTGAACTAAACTAAAGGAGGCAGATATGGCATATCATCCAGATATGGCATGCTCTGTGAGACTTGACGTATGCAGACATACGTGGAAGGGATTAAAAAATAAACTTGGAACTGCAATTTTCCCTGTACAGGAATGTGTCTCTTGGAACTTAGTTCCTTAGGAGATGAACAAACTGTGGAATTGCCCAGTGACCAAGTTCATTGAAATCTATTGCTCTGACTTCCTGTGTAAAGAAAACCAGTGCAACACAAAAAAATTTAAGTCAGATCTGTATTTGGGATTCCTTTTTGTGTTATACCATACAATCATTATAGTGTATGTTCCTTTAGCTCTCTTTTACTCTCTTTAGAGATACCTCAAGAGATATTTAAGATCAGTGGTAGCAGAACTGCCTTTCTCAATTACTTTTTTCACAAGAGCTGGAACTCACCCAGTCACAGGTTTGGAAGGAAACTCAAAATAAAAAATAAAAAATATCTCCTCTCATGATTAACTACTCAGGAGCAAGCCACATATGTTATTTCTTTGGCATCTTTCCACCGCATGTAAGGGTCTTAGGCAGAAATATCATCAAGGTGTGTCTTCCTGTATCTCAAAGATGCCTGAGCAAGTGCAGGAGTGCAAGAGTGGACATTTCCCACCATCCAGTAAAACTAATTTATAGAGAATGGGTGGCCTATGCACCAAGAAACTCCATACGAGCAGGATCAGCAGGACAAATGGTAACCCATAACAACATCCTCAAAGAATCCTGGATCCCTAACACAACAGAAAACCCAAGAAATTATTTACTGGAATGTATCTGTAGACAGAACAGCAAACAAAATGAGCTGCTGTTTTAATTCTTAAGGTAGAGAACTGGTTTTATTCCCATTCCAGTTTTGAGCAGATAAAACCTCTGTTCTCTAGGTTTAAAGTAAGCAGGTATTTTTTGGGTTATGAGCCTGCCCTATGGTGCAGTTTGTTAGGGCAAGTCTGATCTTGATTCCCTGCTATGGAACAGAAGGGTCTTGCTGCAGAAGAGAACATAAGATCAATATCTTTTGCTGCCATGTGCCCTTAAAACAGAAAAGATGAATTTATTTAAATTAGCTTAACAACTGCTTTTTTGCTCAATTATGCTGCTGCATCCACTCTTGGGACTATTGTCCTGTCTTCACTCCCTCTTTAATCAGTAAAGAAGTGATTTCTTTTGCAGACAGCATGGCTACCCTTGCAAAGCACGTGAGTCTGCTTTCTTACCCCTTCCATACTGACTCACGAAATCTGCGTGCTTTGGATTCGTATTCTCCATCTTCTAAGCATGGCCTTCAACCCCATAACAATCTCTTTTTGCAGCCTGCCTCCCCCGTGGTGTCTCCAGGCAAGAGTCAGCTGGGAGCAGTGTGAAAGTCTGTATGTTCTGAATGGCCAGCCACATGTGTGTGCTCCAGCCAAACAAAACATATCACAGCTCAATCCTCCTCGCCTTTCCCCGTGTGGGAGCTCTCCTTCAGGCTCTTTTTGCCTCTACCAGCTATGGATGTTAATTAAGTTCCTAGAAATCACTAAATCTTTGAGACTTCTTTTCCTCTGTCAAATTTGGTTGAAAATGGTGAATAAATTGAAAAGTTACTGGGTAGGAACTGCAGCTCAGCTAAGCAGATGGATGGCACTGTCATTTAGACTCTTCTTTGGAGTCCAAACTAAGACATTTTGTTGGAATTGTAGGAGTTTGGATGTAGACTCCTACGAATGCTGCACAGAAGTGGAATTTTCTGCTACATGCCTTTCTTTAAGATTCTAGGAGGCTGACCTGCTACAAATTCTCAAGTGATCAGCAGCAAGCAAGCCTCTCATGATTAGTGCATGTGTCTGCTGAATGTTCAATATATATAGTTCATTGTCTCTTTAATCTACTTTGATACTTACCAGCAAAGACAACTCAACTTAAGAAAAATATTACATGCTACTTCTATAACAATGCAAAAGGAAATACCAATCTTTGTCATGGTCCTCATTAATAAAACCATTGAAAACTTCTGATTTTACTTTGCCCCTTGCTTATTTTCCCCCTCTCACTGTGTATTTGTGGGTCCAAACTAAAAATTTAACCTATGTTTTATAGAACACTAGAAAAGCAAAGACAAAAGAGCAGCGAGAAAAACAAGTGGAAATGTACTTTGGAGTATAAACTCTTCCTAAAAGCTTTGCTAGGTTGGTGACATCTGTTTTACAAAGCGAAATGTAAAAGGTATCTCAGGTTATGCTCAGGTTGGAGATACTTATCAACATTTTATTGATCTTGTGACTTAAACCTGTGCAATTTAAGCATCAACACTAAACACTACAGATAAGATTAGTCTTACAAAATCTACAAAAAATCTGAGAGCAAACCCCCAAAATTACCTACGTTATATCCTATAGAACAGCAAATATTTCTATCCAATACAGAACAAACTTTGCTTGACGTCGTTGATGGGACTCCTGCTGTTATGACTATTTGCCCGAAATTTCTCCTTCCCTTTTCACTTCTGCTTCACTCCACACCCTGCTCATCTTACCCTCAACTGCCTTACTCTGTCCCCCCTTCCTCTGTTATTCTATTTGCTTCTCCTTCCCAAAATAAATCCACTTGCATATGCTCAACTTCCCAAAGCTGCCTGTCTAACACAACCACTTAAGTCACTCTGCTTCTGTCTCCATCTCTCTCCTGGTCTGGAACAAGAAAGTTTCTCAGTCCAGTGGTATCTGGGAACCCTGACTGGCAAAATCTCCTACAGGAATTTACACACAAGATGCATCCTACTGCAAAATCTTAAAAGCTACTCATGATCCCCAGGCTCAACAAAGCCATTTGTGTAGGCCATCTGCCCATGTGTATCTGCACACACCTCTCCCAGCTGAAGCCATTTGGAAGTCCTTCCAATCTTTGTCTATTGTGACTGTGTTGTTACAATAAATACAGTAAAAGCATGCTTTTATCCAGCAATTTTTAATTTTGGAAAGGATATGCCAGTGTTCTGACCACAGACCTTTTATTGTTACATATTTTTGTTGTTATGTGACTTCACTGCTTCAACTGCATTTGCCTGCAGCTTCAAAGAGTTGTTAATAGCAAACCCCCCTCCCCTCTATACATGCTGTTCTTGGCAAAAAAAAAGGAGTTATGTACAGATACAAATTCCTAGATGCTAAAGCGATGGGAGCTGCTCAGTATCATCTCAACACAGACTGTCTGTGACTGCCCAGAACCCAGCTTTGGCTGTACACACCAATGGATCTGTGTCTACATGATATAAACAGTGGTGATAGCAACTTTAGAAAAAACACACAACGAAACCTCAAGACTATTTGCACTTGCTCTGAAATTAATTTTAAAAGCTGCTGTGTATAAAAGAAAAAGAAACCCAGTATTATTCTTTTTGTGCCTTGTTTTCATCTTTGAATCCAGGCAAAATCCTGGAGGGAAGAGTTGAAAGGGCATTCCCTTTGACAGCCAACAGAGCTTTGCTACCCCAACCTAAATAAAAGTTGAGAATGTTTTCTGTATGGCTGATTATTAGGGCTGACATGCACCTAGAAGAGCCCTGCCTCAATACCCACACAAACACAGACACTGCATTCCTGTCTGTCCACACCATCTGTGCGTGTGGTCTGCCCACATGGGATTCCTGTCCAGCCTCGCTGTCCCTGTGTTTGCCCCAGAGGCAGCACTCCTGCCCGAGCACACAGAGGCACACGTGCAGCACAGAGCTGGACAGATGATTCCTGCCCATTCCTCTGCTCTTGCACGCAGCACACAGGCAAGGAGAACCACAATAAACCAACCCTTTTCTTTTTTTTTTTTTTCCTTGTTATTCCAGAAGAGGTTGATTTTTCCTACTAAATCTGCATCAAAGGTTAGATACTAAGCTGGAGAGACTGAAAAAACATTCAGTTTTTCTACCGTATTTGTGCCAAAATTATTCTTTAAAAGGAAAGAAATTCTCTTACTCTACAAAATTCATGGCACACAGTGTGTAGAGATGTGCCAGTTTGGCCAGATGAATTTCTCTAAGGTGTCTGCATTCCAGTACTCCTGTCTTTGCCTGCTCTATCCCTGATCTGTTGTCTTTCTGGGATTTACATTATATGATGCCATTACGTATGAGCAGCAGCCCACCCAAAGGGCATCATAAAGCATTCTGTAAAGCTTACAAAAAAACACCTTAGAGAGTTCTCTCTGCTACAGGACCACTAAAAGAAAAAGATCTGTGGAAGAAGATGAGAAACAGGCAGTCATACCTCTGGTGTGTTTTTCTTAACAATCCTTTTACTGCTAAGTCATTAAAGCTAAGATAGGTGATGCCACTTGTTAAAGAGCCCTGACAAGGCAGAGACAGAAATAGAAAACAATGAAAGAAGGACCTTGATTGATTGATTTTCAACTAGAAGATCTAGAAGGAAACAAGGAAGCCTTCATTTTGAAGCCCTCTTTCTACCACAAACCAGATTTCTGGCTGACAATGGAGAAGGACTAGCTGGTTTTGGTAACCAGGAAAGGGGGGAAGAGAGGCATTGAAAAATCTTTTTGTCTTCTGATAGTGATGAAAAGGTCTAGGAAAATAAGGAACTAATGCACTTCCCAGTCTGTGGATCCTTCCCACCAAATCTGTGAAGTTTTCATTTTTTAGTGCAGAAGAACATACATCTTGCATGCCTCCATGTAAGATATAGAAGACACTTGAAAGATGCTTGAAGATCTGTATATATAAGTAGATATATTTCCCCTTAGGAGAAAAAAAAAAGGAGGGAAAACCTAAAATGAGAAGGTACAGTCCTTAATATTTCCACAGAGCAAATAAACTCATGCAGGCTTCCAAGTTTTAAACAACCTGTGAGTGTGTTCTTAAGAATCACTACATTGCTTTTACCATTTTTTCAGCACCATTACTGTCAGCTGTTGGCAGAAGTTTGGGTTGCTAGCTGTAATAAAGGAGGCAAAGCCAAGGTTGCATCTACTGGTGTTTAGGAGATGGAGGGCACACTGGCTTGGAGTCATAAATTATGGTAATGTTTCATGTTAAGATGACAACAGTGAGGAGAGTAACTTCTCAACAATAAAAAGGATTAAGAGTGGTACAATGGTGAAACAGAATGTTTAAAAATGTGAACTTTCCCACCCCAAACAAAAATCCACTGTAAAAACAAGAGATGCTTAGGTTGTTTAAATCCTGAGGAAAAACTTGCCTGGAGTCAGCTGTGAGACCTCCATTTATTTTTTTGTTTACTCAACTACAGGAAATATCTGTATTCGCTAAGACAGGCATTGGTGGTAAACAAATAGAAAGAGAACAAAGAACTGGGTTCTGTGACTGTAAAACTGTACTCAAATAAAGACAACAAAAGCTCTAATAAAATGACTACCCCTTAACCAGGCCTGTATTAACACAGAAGACCACTCCTTCCTCCAGGCACCAGTACTGGGAGGAGAGTTTAACATATATGTGGAGAGTAGAGCTTTACACAAGCTGAGAGACTAACATTCAGCCATGCTATTGATAATTCTACAGCATGCAATTGCAAATGTAAATGACTCGTATTTCACACTGAGGGTACATCATCAGCAAATTTATCTTCTATCCACATGATAAATGTTTGTTTATGCTAAGTAAAATCAGACAGCAATCTCTTGATAGCTGAGTTTGAGATTTATTTTGTCTTAGTGCAAAATCTTAGACTAACCCCTAAAAGCACTCCTTGCTACTGCAAAAATTCAAAACCTTTGGTAACAGATTCGAGGCAGAAAAGGGCACACAGAAACCATGCCTTTATTCTGTGTTCAATACAGGACTGCTCAGGGACAGCTGAACACAACTGCCCTGAAGACAATCTGCCAAAATCACTAACTCATACTTGACACCTTTGTCTCCAGGCTCCCATCAGAGGGAGGCACTGGAAGCAGAATCTCCGTCAGGATCAGCTTTCTCAGCTTGTACCTTTTGGAGCTGGCAGCTGTTTCCAGGCTCCTCACAGCTTCCAGGTTAGTAGCAGACAGCAGAAAAATCTCCAATCCCTCCCTGCATTTACAGATGTCAAGTGGCAAACACATGACCTCTAGGGAAGGTCTGCACACCTTTTCTTTAGTCATCAGTGTTTCTTCATCTTAGAAAAGGGCTCTAGAAAACAGCATGGACTTATTCAGGAGTAAATACATCCCTTGTTCTGCACCTAAACATGAATAGTAATTTTTTTTAAGACTTGGATTTTTCAGAAGAAAACACCATGAATTGAACAGAACTGAGGGGAATCTGCAGCCACCAGCACCCCTCGGATTTTTCAGAAGAAAACACCATGAATTGAACAGAACTGAGGGGAATCTGCAGCCACCAGCACCCCTCCATCTGCAGAAGCTACCACAAGTAACTGATGCCTCATTTCCTACATCCGTGTCTCATTGTGACAAACCTGATACACTGTCCTATCAATTTCCACAACTTGAGATTAATTAATGAAGGATTATTATCAAGAAATTAGTCCTAATTGACAGCATGTATCTTAGATTTCCAACTGCAAGAAGAAACTTCTATTTTCCCCTGCTTTACCTATTCATTTGCCTGAGATATGGTGTACTGGACTAGGCCCAATCAGACAGTTTCAAAAAGGGAAATTATTTTCAGAATTTAAGGAGCTTAATACAGTGGATGAGAAAACAATCTGTAGACTGAGAGACATTTCAGTGCATAAGCTCTGAGCTCGCTGTTCATCAACAGCTCACTGTTTACTGAAGCTAAAGTTCATTCCATGCATTTAAGACTTAATTTTTTCCATTATCAATTTTTAAGATGATGGGAATTAAAATTCTCTTTTGCAGACTATACTTTTCTCTTCTCAAGCAAAAAAAACCCCCAAGCCAGTGATTTATTATGCTACTGCCAAATACCACAGCAAAATCACAAATATGCAATATATTCTCTTATAGATCACTAATTCTCATTTCATATTCTAGGTGTACAATTCTTTCCATCATTCATTCCTCCTTCAAGTAAGGAACACATCACTAACACATTAAGTCATACAACAACTGTTAATCTGTAATCTACTTGAAACCTTCTACATATTTAGTTTATGAACCCAATCAGTCACCTCATATCTCTGACTTCACCTTCTCCTTACACTTTTTGGAACACACCTTGAATCATCTATCACCTCACCAGTTACAAATTAAAACCAACACTAAAGCTGGAAAAATGCCTTTCAGCTTTCTGCCACTACTTTTTAACCATCAATATGTGAATTGTTTTTTATATAAGTTGGTAATGTCACAGGTTCATCATCCAAAGATGAGCAACCACAAATAAAGCTTCACTTTATAGCTTTAGTATGAAACTGTTCAGTGAGTTGTGTGTTCCCTGAGGAATAAAACCATGAAATACAGGAGGAGATAAGCATAATGTAGCAAGTTAGCACATTTTGAATGGAGGTTTGATAAAGGGATCCATGTGTCTCCTAGGCAATTGTCACTGTCAGCTAAACCAGCCCAGATGAACAGGAATAAGTTAGTACAGAAAAAACTGCATCCAATCACCAAGTTCAAGCAAGTAATTAAAAATCTTCCCGAATCTGAAATTTTGGTGTGAAATTTCTGTTTCTTCGCAAAAAAAAAAAAAAAAAATCTATTAGTGGATTTATCTCATAAAGACTTTTACACATTTAAGTGGAACTCTCCCTGTCACCAACACTTAAACAATGGGTCTAAATGATACAATGCAAATGTAATCATAAACTCACTGTATTTTCTGCTCATCCTTCAGACATCGATTCAAATACCAAGAGTGATGCCAAACCAGCCCAGCCACAAGGACCAATGGTTGGAAAGTCTCAAATATTTTACCCCTGAGGCACATCCTGCCACTGGACACCGATCAGGGAGCAGTCATGCACGGGTCCTTCCCAGCTATGCCACAAACCATGGAAGTTAAGCAAAAGAAGATGTACCCATAATTGTATACCTTGAATGAACAAATTGGCAATTTTCTGAGATTTTGCATCTATCTCATGACTCATCAGCTAAGACAAATATTGTCAGAAACTATTTTCAACATGGTATCTGTAGGAAAGAAATAGAATGAATTATATAAATACTCTGCTGAACGCATGTAGCATAAAGACCTGTTCCAAAATATTCTCTTTAATTCACTGATAACCATTGTGTGTCAGAGCAGTGGTTTGGGCCACAATAACTACAGAAAGCCACCACATGGTACAGCTGTGATGTCAAACAACAGTGACTATTTACACATCTCACCAATGTCCAGAAATACTATTCACAGACAAAGGAATGATTACTTTTCAGGCCCAAATTAGATCTCCTAGTGCAGTCTTCTGAGGAAAGCCAAGCTCAACGAGCATTCTCACCTCTTTAATAGTGCTAACAAGCCTGGTTCTCCCAGGGGAGGCCTAACAGTCTTTCCTGATATCCAACACCATCGAGTTGGTCACTAACAGGAATGGGATATGGAGTCTCTCAACTGCTAACCAAGGCTTGTCCAGCAATCCTGATTTTCTAGAGAGAGGCAACATTGCTTAAATCACTTCCTACAGGAGTTCATAAGCCTTGAATGAGAGCTGCTGTATATGTGGCACTAAATGCTGTTGGCAACTATGCAATTAATTTAAATTTATTGTGGGAATTTTTAGTTCATTAAAAAGCTGTAAAACTAGACTACGAAAATCTTAATATATTCAATAAATGGAGGAATATTTCTAATAGAGTGAAACAGGTCTTTGAAATCCGAGTTCAAACTTGGGAAATATTAGTCCTTACAGTATTTTAAAAAATGTTACAAATGCCTGGAAAGAAAGGGTACCAAGTAGTGTATTGTCATCTGAGTTCCACAATATCTCTATAAATCTTAAAGCCATCTCTCTCAGTGAGGCTGATGCCTCAAATGGCTCCCTAGAAACAGAGAGCAGACAGGAATAAAGGAATAAAGGAGGCATTTATTGGAAAGGCCTTCAGAGGTACACTCTGGGCTCCAGAGGCTCCTGCCTCACTGCATCCCAACATGGACAAGGACAGCTCACGAGTTCTTCCCACTTTGAGATCAGCATCAATTCCCCAAGCAGAAGCCAGGCAAGGATGGAATTTGCCCAAGCTTGCCCCCCTGTCCCCAAGATTGTGGTTTGCAGTTGTTGGGCCTAGGAGGGTCTGGGTGTCCTTGGAGAGCTGGAGAGGCTTTGTTGTGTGTGTGTGAGCATGGGAGAACAGCACTGAACGAGCTCCAGGGAACTGCAGAGTGACACTGGGCAGGGCAGGGTTGGAAACAATATAAAAGTTAAAACCTAAGGCATCAATAGTGTTAAAATTTTTAGGAGGCTCTGAACAGTGCTAGTGCTTTCCAACAGCTTGGAATATTGTTCAAATTAATTGTTTGTAAATCACCGTATTCACTTGTATTATTGTATAATGTTTTATAATTATTATTATAGCAGAAGTTACCAGGAACTAGCTTGACTCAATGTTACTGATGACAGGATCTCAAAATTTTCATTCAAAGTTGTGTGACTTCAGGTTAGATTGGTACTATGTATGTTTTATTATGCTGTCTATGCCTAAATGTTATTTTCAGATCAGTTCTTAAGTCTTTTAAGAACATGTTGAGTTTTCGTTCTATACTTCAGCATGCTCAGACAACCACCCAGCTTAAGCTTTCTCCATGTATTTCATAAAGGTGCATTTTCTTTTGTCATGCAAACTGTTAATGAAAAGCAGTGAATAGTATGGCTTTGGGAGAGAGCTCTCTGTGATGTGGTTGATTCATCCAATTACATTCACCTGTAATCTGTTCTTAAAGACTTCTAGTGAAGGAGACCTTCAGTCCTCAGAGGTCTTTTTTATGGCTTATCTGTCTTTATCATTATATGTAATCTGTAATGTCCTTTACTGCAATTTAAGCTCATTACTATTTTTTTTCTATGTATTAGGGGCATAGAAAAAAAATTTACTACTTTTCATGTTCTTCCATAGACACTCTGGCTGTTCACATAGTGAAAAGAGCTCCTTTCTGTTTTAATAAAGGGAGATAAGAAACCCCATGCTGTTGCAAGTGTGGGTTTTGTAATCAGCCTGCTTATCTTTAATACCCATTGCTCCCTTCTGCTTCTATATCCTCATCAAAACTGTGCCTTTCTGTGGGCCAGCATGGATTTGAGGGGCTGTTATTTAACATTCCCACAAATGGAGAGGAATTATTTGGCAATAACTCATAATTGGTCAAATAACTAATAATTAACTGGTAATAATAGTTAGTATTAATACAATATTTAATATACATTTCATCTAAGCAAGCAAGTACCAAAGCTGTTTGCTCTGTCCTACTTTGTGCCTCTTCCTGGTAAGATTTTGACTGGCTTTCTTTATGAGGCCAAGTTATTGCAAAGACTGGTTTCCCAAATAAATGTGGTTCATGGGATCATGAGAAAAAGGAAAGAATTGTAGATTCCAGAGTAGCTTCTCACCCCCAGAATTCTATTTTTCCACTGTTACTTGTTTCCCTGGAAACCCTGCACACTGACACCTGACACTCCCCTGCTGTGAACTTTTCTAAAGTGAAGTTCCTCTGGCTGGAGTCATTTCTGTTTATAACAAGAGAATGTAAAACAGGTCAGAGGAGACTGACAGGCAGATGTTTTCCTCTTGCTGCTGTGGAGCTGTATCAGCATGACCACACTTCTGGCACTTGCAGTTACCACCCTGCCCAGTGAAATAATACAGACTGGGAGAGGCGTGCAGTCAGTCTTTGCTTTACCTCAGCTGCCCTGATTTGAAACCATGTTTGATGAGAGTGATTACCCTATTAGCAAGAGAATTTCTCCTTCAGGTGGCATGGATAGAATCAATGCAGGTAATTGCTAAATGTGCTGTTTTGTGACAGAGCCCCCGTCGTTCTCTGAAAGGTTCCAGCAGCCTGGAGTTCAGTGAGGTGAGGCATCTCCCAAACCACTGTCGGAAGGGAATTTGTCAGAATATGTTTGTAAGTTGTCTGAGTGCGGTGGTGTTGGCTTCTTCATAGCTGAGAGAGAAAAGTTAGTATTGGAAATGAGTGCTGAGATTCAGGGCACTTAGATCCATCTGTGTTTATTGATCTCTTTACCACAGTACCCATGTACGTGCACTGGCAAGAATGCAAATAGATGTAAAAGTGGGGAAAGAAAACTTGTCTGATAAGAAAGTGAAAAACAGGCAGATGAGTTTGAAGGTGCCATACCAGAGGTTTCTTCGTGAACTGGGCAGAACCGAAGGTACTCTGAGTTCTGGTAGTCTCTGAATGCCAGGTTAACCAATTTGAAACAGGAACAAACAGATTAATGCACTTTGCCAGAAATTTTTCAAGGAATAGTGAAGATTTTCCAGAACTATTGTCACTTGCAGTGGACTTGTTACATAAGCAGTGCAGTCTCAGCCTCACCAATCCACTGCATGGTCCATGGAGTCAATGTAAAGTCACTTTTTTTCAGGTTCTTGTACCACCAATGTCTGGAAGGTCACTTGCAGCTTTTCAATTACTGCCTTTAGTACAAAAGGTGCCAAAATACATGGTTTTTATAGTATATTCTTAGCCGTACTGGCAGTGTAGCTGGCATACATGTGAGCAGGGAGAGGTGGGGGAAATCACTCTGCACATTTCCTGTTCAGGAAGCTGTTGGACTAGAAACAGAAAAAACTTCTGGCTGAAGTGAATATATATCTACTAATTGGCTCTCATCAAGCATTGCCAGCTGTCAAATACAAGCATCGTGGCTTTTGTCGGAGGCCTGTAATCCACCCAGATGATCAATCACAGCATTGCTTGTTTTGCCAGGCTTTGCTCCTCAGTAATTGTTTCTGTCAAGGGGGGAGGCTGTGCCAGGAGCAGACCCCAGCACCCTGACAGCAGCGAGCAGGCACAGAAAGCCAGGCTTTGTCATGCCCTTGACATGAAGGATGCACAGCACTAGGAGCCCTCACAGATTAAAAGGAAGCACCTTCTCCCTGCCATGTGTTCCAGACTTTTTTCCCATCATTTTTAATCATCTGTTAGCATGGTACCAGCACTCAGTGCAGTGTCAGCAGTCTTTTTTTGGGGCAGCATTTCGTCTTTCCCTGGTATTACTTACACTCTTTCCCTTCTCCTTCCTGCTTTACCTTTACCTTTTGCCTCTGGCATGACTAAATAATGATGTGTGTTCAAGGGAGCCCTGGCTGCCCCATGCCAGGGAGGGGAGCTGCCTGCTGGAACCGTGTGGGTGCATCCTCCTGTGCCTGTTGGAGCTGCTGGGAGCAGCCATTCCTGCTTCCTGCAGGTGCCTCCAGCCACGGCACAGCCTGGAGCTCTTAGGGTGTAGCTGTGTAGGTTTGCTGGAAGAGGCAGGTGCTTTGCCTTGATGCCTTAAGCTTTAACTTCTATACTGTTTCCAACCCTGCCCTGCCCAGTGTCACTCTGCAGTTCCCTGGAGCTCGTTCAGTGCTGTTCTCTCATGCTCACACACACACAGCAAAGCCTCTCCAGCTCTCCAAGGACACCCAGACCCTCCTAGGCCCAAAGGTGTAAACCTTCATCTTGGGGAAATGACATAATTAGGTAAAGTTTTAATTGGCGAATTTATGCTGATGTGCAAATGGACCAAACCTATAAAAGGGTGAAGAACTCGTGAGCTGTCATTGTCCACGTTGGGATGCACTGAGGCAGGAGCCTCTGGACCCCCAGGACGTGACCTTTGAAGTCCTTTCCAATCAATCCCTCCTTTATTCCCTTATTCCTGTCTAGTCTCTGTTTCTAGGGCATTTAAGGTATCACTGTTACTTCACATTTACGGCATGGCAATGACAGAGATGCTGGTCAAGTCAGGCCCCCACGGTGCTACACGCTGTACTAATACAGAAAATGACAGTTTTTGCTACAAACAGCTCCTTGCAGACAAACCCAGGTGTTTAAGACTGAAAGCTCACAGCCAGGAAAACCTCAGCCCGTTCAGATATGCCTTCCCTTTACCACTCACAACCGTGGAGCAGCGCATTGCTCTGCTGTCAGAGTCCGGGGAAGCCTGGAGGCTTCTCCTGCTCCTCTGGGAATTTCTTTAGTCCCCAGATCTCCTCAAAAATGACCTAGCCAGCGACCTAGGCTTTTGGAGAAGCTCCCTCCACTTTTGGGAGAACCTGAATGCACCAGAGAAGTGAAGAGATTTTTGTTTAGTGTACCACAGAGAGTTTAGTTGTAGTTTTAGGATTTTGCTCTATGTATTATATAAACACAAGATGGATGCTTTGGAGTGTGGTTTCTCCTTCTTTCTTCTTCTCTCTCCTCTTTCTCTTCCTTTCTTCTCTGACACCAGTTCTTGTGGTGTGTTAGTGAGTAGAAAAAAGTTAGCATTGAAAAGACATATCAATAAGATGAAGGTTTCCTGGTATTGAAAACAAAATAAAATACGTATTGTTTCTTGAATGGTTGTTAGTAAGGTATAAAAAGTAGCAGCTAATTAGCAGCCATGGCCTTTCTGCCCTGGTGTCCTCGGAGGACGCTGCCTCTGCCTCTGAGGTCTTGATAAGAAAAAAAAAACAACTCATGAAACAGCAAAGAAGATGTCTCACTTCGTTCTTTTCAACATGAAGAACAGAAAGAAGAGAATCTCCAGGACAGAGGACAGAGGCAGGAGCCAAGGGCTCCAACCCCTGCGGGAGCCAAGGCCCCTGACACTCTGCTACAATAAATAGAACCTGATATAAAAACCGAGCAGGACAAGGAAAGGGATGAATGGCGAACATTTCCTGCCAGCTGAGGGGTGCCTGTGGCGGCACCAAGCAGCCCCAAGCTCTTTGGGCCCCCGGCACTGGGGTGTGACACCTGGCAGGGCCCTCCCCACGCCGTCCCCGGGCGCTGGCGCTCGCCGCGCCACATCTGGAGCTGCTTACACAACCCCCGGGCAGCAGCCTCCCAACCACTGCTTCTCCAGGAACTACCCACGGAGACAAAGTGCCCTGGGAGGAAGTAAATTGGGACCACATTAGCTGGTGACCCTGGCCCTGCAATCGCCCTGCCTGTCTGATGATAGAGGAAATCCCTCATGCAAACTGACAACCAATATGAAACAGGCAGCTCCATTTACTGGAGAGCCTGCTCAATGCCGAGCGCCTCATTAGGAAATGGGCTCTATATTGAGGCACATTCCTGCAATTCAGAGCCTAGAAACACTAAATTAAAACAACATTGATGCCATATCCTCTTTCCAAAACGCTTCTCTTCATCCAAATTTTAATGCACATACTTAGAGAAATTAAAGAACCAAAATGTCTTTGGCAGGACTCCTTCCCTCTCTTGTGCAGCAGTGCCCTTCCCGTGTGAGCAACCAGGAACGTGACAGTGTTGGGAAAGGGGCGAGTTAGCACAAGGAATGACAGCAGAGCCCTCCAGATTCTTGATCAATCCCTTGATCAATCTGCGTGTCTTCATTGATATTTTTAAATAAATAAAAATCACCGGAAAGTGTTGGAAGAAGTTTTTGTCTTGTGAGAGTGTTGTATCTTTCTACACTCTAAGAAAGGCCAATTAACAGCAAGCCAGCCAATGGTAAGCAGCACAAGCGATGAAAAGCCATAATCCAAATCCTATTCTACATGCTTGGATCCACTCGCACTCAGTCCTGCAGCAGTCAGGAAACTCCTTTCCTAAAGCCTCTGTCAGGAGCTCTTCCCAGCCTGCAGTGAGGTTCAGCAATGCTGGCACCACAGCGTGCACAGCACTTCCCACAAAGCACCCTCCTCCTCCCAGGCTGCTCAGCATTTCTGTGTGTATCCTATGTGCCAGCAAACAGCAATCTTTTACTCAGCTCTGTCTGACCACCAACTGAAAGAGCTGCTTTCCCACCACAAAGCCCAAGCATTTCCTAGGAATGGCATGGACTGAAATACCAAATACTTATCAGGGAGCTCAGCAGCTCTGAAACATGTATGACTGAGGTCAGGATCCCAGCTCTGAATCTGAAGGGTTGAATAAATTTTTGAGTTCCAGAACTGCTTTTCAAAGCCTTCCAGAATATCCTGATTTGTGGCATCACTTGCCTTTCTTGAACAGCTGTGTTCAATACATGTGCAAGTCAGAAAGATTTTCACTCACGACTTCTACTGTAAATTTAAGAATTACAGCTAAACTTTTAGGAAGTTCCTGAAAGGTGACACGGTTCTGTGGAGCTGGCAAACACAGATGGACCCTTGTTCTCAAGATGCAGAAAAGGGTCCATGCAGAGAAGGCTTAAACTGAGGAAGCAGCAGAGTTGTTTTGTTGGAAAATACGAGGCTGGTGACCTCTAACAACTGCAGAGGAGTGCAAGGGCCAAGTACACAGAATATTTGCAAAGCATGTAGAAAAATGAGATTCCCCTTGACTACATCAGTAATGAGGATCCTGTGAAATCTCACAGCCATCTCTTCTGACCCATCTCCTGTTTCTGGAGCTGTCAAAGTTGGTGTGGTTTGAATTTATTCAGAAAAAGTACACACCAGAACTACTGGCACTGAAATAAATAAATGGAATTTTAGCTTCCCTGCAACTTACAGAGGTGGTGAGTAATACTGTCCTAAAATAAGCAATGAGGAGTTTTTCTATCAATGTGTTGAAAGCTGCACACAAAAAAAATCCATAAAATATGACACATCCTTAAAACATAGGATAAAATTTAGGGAGGATGTGTCAAATCTCTGTTGTTCACATAAATATTTCTCAGGTATGTTTTAAATGTAGTTTCCATTGTTTTTATGTAAACATTTATTCTGCCTTGGGAATTGTGGATGTACTGGAGAATACCTGTGATTTTACACTTACACTACACATGTAGCTTTTATTTATACTACTCATAGCACAGATGTGTTGAGGAGATTACTTTCTGCTTTCCCAATTTTTTTTTTTAAGATTAAAATCTTAAACAATCTTAAACAGTGACAAGTCTTTATAGCTGATGGCAGTTTTGGAACTAGAATCTTCAAAGGCATTATTTGAAGAATGAATTATTTGAAAAAGGCCTATTGCTCCAACCTCAGATCATAATTGGTCTCACTTCATACCAAGAACCATTTCAAATTAATCTCCTTTGCAATTTTTGTTTATTTGGGAAACTAAGTATCCCACACATACCCAGAAAAGCACTTAGAACTTGCACCCTTAAGGGAGATGGCCATGCCTTTTTAGGAAGAGTTTATGATACTGGAAGACTTACCAGCACTGAAAGATAAGGATAGGAACTACAACAATGGTTAAAACAATTTCTTAACTGAAACCTGTGTCATTACAGGTAAGTACAATGTTAATACCTTAACTAAATATACACAAATTTTCAGCAGAAAAAAATCACCACAAAACACTACAGATTGTTCCACCCACTCACAAAAGACAATCAGAAGGAAACTGGGAAGGCAAGAGGCATGAAAGCACCAGAATTTAAGCTTAGGACAACAAGACCTAAGAATGAAGTGGTAATTTCTCTTGGAATGAGTGGTACCATATATTACAGCTGCTGCATCAACAATTACATGAAAAAAGCAAGTACTTGGCATTGCTGTGACCACTTCTGACTCCTGTTTTAGTAGATCACCTGGCTGAGCAGTGACTGTTGCTCAAAAGTAAATAATACAAGCCTGTAAGCTATATACCTCTTGTTCATTCTGAAGCTGGTACAAAAAAACCTCCAAAGTTCTGTTCTTAAATGAAACTGTAAATAATTGTTATCCTAAACAACATGGCCAATAACCTACTTGTGTTTCCTAAGGAAGAAGCACAGAAATCCCTTATCACAATGCTGACCTGTTTTTGTCTTATGTCCTTTGACAGCACCAGAAATCATCTGGTTGACAGATGAAATGTTGCACATAAAACTTTATGAAGATGGAAATGGTGGCACTGAAGAAGTTGATACTGGATTGGCAGCAGCATATGTGCTATTACAAGGAATGTGGCAGGGGAATAACTCAGGAAAACCCACCAGAAGTGCTGAAGTGAAAAATATACACAGATTTTTTCAGATCCTAAATCTCTTATTGCCAGAGTTGCCTTTTGCTTCCTCTGTGTTTTACTGGCAATGTACCTTTCACATTGCATTCAGTACTGAAACGTAACATTCAATGCCTGAACAGTAATGCACTTTTTCTAATTGTTATGCCAACACAGAAAGACCTTAGAAATGGGGGAGGCCGGAAATAGGAAGGGCCCAATCTCCTCACAACATGAGAGCTGCCAAAGCCTGCTCTAGAAGCTGCCATTCACACAGGGTGCTCCTGCTGCAATCAGAAATCACAGGAGAGACTCTCTGGTGCTCTGCAGCCAAGAGAAGTTTCTTCCAAATATGCTTCTTCCCCAACAAGGCAAATACAAACCCCCAAGAGCAGCATCATTACTTCGCCCTGAATCTGAGACTTTGTGCCTGTAGAGGACAATACCCAATGTCCTCTTTGCTCACCATTTCCTACACATTCTACCACACATTTACACTCAGGCAGTGACACACAGACACTTCCCTCAATGCTGAGTCCAGCAGCTAGTTTGAAATTGTTATTTATGCACCTCCTGTCCTAACATACAACAGGATTGTACATTATTAGCTCCATAAATCGAGATAATAATCCCACACCAGATTATTAATTGGATTTCTTCCTGGCCCTCCTGTACCCACCTGCTGCTTGAGCTGTTGCACAAGACGGTCTTTCTCTCGTTTCAGTGCAGCCACTTCATCCTGAGTCTTCTTCTTAGAGGATGAAAGCTCTAGCAGAGCAATATTGGCATCTTTTTCACTAATGGCAGCAAGAAGGGCTTCTTGTCTGAAAAAAACCCCAAATAAATTACATTATTATCCTGCAAAACTTGGAGGACTCCTCTACGAAGACTTGAACGTACCATAAATGCTGTCAGTGTGCAACTCTGAAAAGCAATAATAAATATTTTTGTCTGGGCTGTGTGTCTGTTGGAGGAACAGGAAGTCAAGACCCACACACCATCCCCTAAACAACTGTGCTGATACCAAATTGCAGCTTACAGGATGAGAAAAACACATCATGTTCTTCTTCTGCACTCACCTTCTCAGTTTTTAATAACTACCATTTATTATTACTCTGCCTGAACATTTTCATCCTTTATCATGCTCTAAACATTTCCAGAACAGATGATGAGAATATATGCACAGATACAGGACTCATCATAAGACCTCTGTTAAATTTCCGTGGTTGAACTCCCTATTCATTAAGTACTTTAGAAAGGTGCAAGGAGACAATTTTAGTGAAAGCACTCAAACAATACAGTATATTCCCAGAAGGGAATGGTGACAGACACCCCTTTGTGCTACATGACAGATGTTGAAATGCCTTCAAAGATGCTTCAGCTATTCTCTGACTTTCCTAGTGAGTAACCAATAGATAACAACATTCTGTAGCAAGATCTTGAGGCCCAAAGGCTATAATATGTAGCTACAGAAAACCAACCTCGCCATACTCTTTCCCAGTACCAGAAAATCTTATAACTAGAATACAGAAACATTTTATACACATGGGGAAGAAAGGAGACAAAGGAAATCACCCAGACCATAAAATGAAGTCTTCATTTGCTCTACGTTAGGGAAAACAACTATTTCTGTCCTTTTAGCTGGTGATGTGCAACAGGAATGAAAAGAAAACCTTGGCCTTATTGCCCAACAGTGTTGGCTTGTCTCACCTCTCATCACCTTGCGAAGAAACATTAAAATGAGATCCTAAACATGTGTGAAAGATGGCATCATACAGAAAAGATGAAGAAAGACAAACCGAATACTACACATTTCTTAGCTACATTTCATCTAAAAATAAATTTGCAAATGCACTTGAAGTGTTGCTGCAGCAATCAATATCAAGAAATTTATTATCAGGATCCCAACTGAAACCACTGTATCGAAAAATGTCCAAGAATCATGTATCTCAAGAGGAAAAGGTGTGTTTCAACAGACAAAACTGTTCACCACCTGACAGAAGAATGGATTTACACAACTGACTTTCTGTGGGTGGAATTTCTCTCTGGGTTTACACAGGTGTTTCTTGCACAGTCCAAGAGAGTTAGCTTGCTTTAAATGAACTAACAGCATATCAAAAATCTCACAGATCCAGGGCAGAGAGTACTTGAATTCTGCCTAGGTCCTATCTAGAAAAACATTATTCCTTCCCTTTCAAAATGTAATACCATAAAGTAAAGCAATTTTTTTTAGATACTTTAGCATAATCATAAGGTATTCGAAATACATTTGTGCTATGAAGAAATACAAATATTCTGGTGACTTAATGGAGGCAGAAGGCAGAAGAAAGGAAAAGGTGCACATGGGATTGCCAGCTGTAGTGTTAAGACTGTAGGTGTGGGAACGATGGATAATGGGTGTGTTATTATTGCCATTTTGTTTCTGCTTCTTTTGCTTTATGGAAAAGTATCCAATTTTGGATGTCTGCCTGAAACATGAAAAATACCAATAGGGTGAAGTGACAGAACATGATCCATGACCTCTGCTTTTTTCCAGCTATGGGTATCCTGGGAAAGACAGGCTGGCTTGGAGCTCTGGTCATTTTCACTTTCTTTAGAGTAATCTGTTTTGATTATAAAGAAACACTTATTCTTTTAATAGTAAGCCCACAATCCTTGCTGATGATTCAGGAGCAGAGCCAAGAATATCTCCGTAACTCTATCTCCAGAGCCATTACTCTGGTATGGAAATTGGAGGTGCCTCAAGTAGCACGTGAGCCCCAAACCTTCGGAGATCAATTCCTTTGTTGCCCATCTCTACTTCTTAACCCCAAGGCCAGGAAAATGAAATATGGATAGCAGTCCATTCCTTTTTATTTTCTGAAAAAACTTTGCCACCCTGCCTTAAAAAAGAACATCCTGCTGGCCAAAAGTTCAGGGCTGTGCTGTGAGGTGACAGTGCTGGTCAAGAAGCAGGGTGAAAGCCACTGGGGCTTTCTGACTATTTTCTGCAAATGAAACAAGGTGAAGCTTGAACAAAAGCAAGAAAAATAAGTGCATTGTAGCTGCCTTTTTTCCTTCTGCAAGCTGAACTACACTGCTCCACGTGGTAGAAGTGTCACTCACTGTCATCTCTGCTGGAAGGGACACATCTGTATGGGCAAGGTGCTGTTCTCAGCACAGCTTCCAACTGCTAATTGATTCCCAGACCATAAAAAGGACACACTACCATGCAAAAGACAAGGTTTCTGATTGAAGAGCAGTACAAAAGGGACTTATTTCCCTCCTTGAGAGCTTGACCCCCAGGGAGGCCAAAGGAAGGTGCTGTAAGACAGGTGATGTGGCAAGGAGGAGGAAAGGAGCTGCTGTGTGAGTGGGGCTGGTGGTGGCACATGAACAAACCCATCCACCACGAGGGCTGCAGTGGGTCCTACAGGCTCAGGCACTGCTGCAGGCTGAGCTTCTTCAGCAAACTGCCTCTCCTCAGGTCACAGCACTGCAGGCACTGAAATGGTCCTCTAAGCAGGCAAAACTCGCTGCACAAGCCAAGGCTGCTGATCTTTTAAACTGCTGGCTAGGGCCAGAGGCACTGAACAGACACAGCTCACTTAAGCTAATTCAGGTATTTCAGATGCTGGTACCAGTGTAGCTGTGCCAACATCAGCTCAGCAGGGGAAAACTGCCTATTTATCTCTCCTTTTGAGCAGGTTCTGCAGCCTGAACTGAGCTGTACAGCAGCTCAAAAGAGGGAAGCAGACTGCAACACACTGAATATTACCAAAGGAAACCTGAAATGGCAATAGTGTAGAAAAATCTACTGCAAACAGGTTCAAGATTTACTCCAAATTAGACAAAAAAAATGGAGATTTGTTTTCTTCCTTCTCTTTATGCTGAAGCTTTTCACTGAATGTGGATCATGATCAATACAGACTGGAGTGCTATCATGACCAGTAGGTTTAATTCTTAAGAGTCAATAGTGGATATAATGTCAAGATGAATATTCACATCATTTACCTTGTTTGCAGCCTGCAAAAAACAATGCAAAGAAAGATGGGCTTGCCTTTTTGAAATAGGTGATTACAGAATAGTTACAGGTCAGTAGAGCATAGAGATTTGATAACATACAACAAAAAATAGTGTGCAAAAGCATATGTCTCCTTCAGCTCTTGAATAGAAATGTCTGGTTTGGGGAAGACAAGTGGGCAATAGTGTACTGTTACACTACTACTAATTGTTAATACTAATAGGATCAAGCTGTCTTCAAATGGGTTTCTATGGCACTTGGTTTCAGAAGACTACACAGTTCCTTCACAGCCCTTTCCTCATAAAGGAGAAGAATCCTTTTGGTAAAACACAAGAGGGGGTGAACTTTAAAAAGCAGTTTTGTACTTTGCAGTACTGTTCCCAGGGTCATAGCACTGGAATATTATCAGCTGAATAATTAGAAAGAATAACAGGCTGTAAACAGTGCTGAATTAATGATGCTTCAAAACATGAAATCTATACTTATTCATTAAAAGAATACGTTTACATATGTCAGGGAGAACACTTATTCCAAATAGAAATGTTATAAATATATTGTTCTATAAAATTTTATGTCAAATTATGAAGTTTCTATCTGGAGTATTTCTGAAAGTGTGCATGAGATAATATGAGAGCAATATTGGTATCAGAAGCAGCTGTGATTTTAACGTCATGGAGGACCTGGGATAATTCCATCAGTCCCAGCTGCATTATAGAGATCAAATCTGTTTTTCTTCTGACTGGCATTAAACTAAAGCATTTAAAAGTCTGACACAAATTCAAAGAGCTCAGGTAGATACAAGCTTGCACTTCCATGGATGATTAAGATGCCAGCGTTTTCAACCTGGCATTTTAAAGATGAGCTGTAATCATGGCTGTTGTGCCTTTAGCACATAAGGAAAGATTCTCCTGTGCCATGAACTGTTTACTCAAGGGAAGGGCACCAAGCATCACAGAATGACAGAGGTGCCACTCAGACAGCAGTTGTTTCAGTTGTCTCATTTTTGTCCACTGCATTTACTCAAAGCCTACAGAAAATGCTGATAAAAGCTTTTAATGCTTTCCTGTCACAGACATTTGTCAGCCTTACCCTGGTGAATCACCATTACAGCAAGAACTGTATTATTTGCATATGAATTAAAAATCCTCCCATTTTAACAGAGGAAAGTTTAACAACAGAAAGAACTAGCAGGCTGAGAGATTCAGATACAGCACTGCGGTGTTCTGAGACACAGACAGACAGGCAACAGCTTAGAACACAAAATCATTGGCACATGGCACTCAGTAATTTCAGGAGTTTAGCAGAATGAGAGGGTCTGGGTGGGTCACACTCAATAAACTCTTAAAAAGTAATGAGTACAACACACCAAACCTCTGCTCCAATGGGCCTGATCCCCCGGCACCACCAGTGTCCTTCATGAACTGTGTCTAGCACTACAGCACTAGTTCTCAACACCACATTCTTTCCTACTATTTTTTTTGCTGGTTTTGCTGAACATCTTCAGAAAATTAGGAAACTCTGACTTGCAGTACCTCACAGGGAGGAGACAGTCCTTGCAGAGCTGTGGGTATCAGGATTTGGTTTTTAAAAGTAACCTTGAAAAAGGCAATTATAGCAGTGAATGACATTTCATGATGCTAACAGATGAATAACTCACAAAATATGCAAGCTGCCAAATTCTGCACTGGCTATAATTTCTGCAGCATTTAAGATGCAGCTTGAAGTATCCCAAAGTGAGCAAACCTTTATCCAAAAGAAACAGTAGCAACCTCTTACTGCAAGAGAGTGGGAAAAAAATTTAACTTGGCAATAGTACTGCCTGCTTTTTTTTAATTACAGCTGGGAATAATCAAACCTTGGGCTGCAAATTAATTTCCAAAGCATAGCCTTAAACTTTCAGTCAAGAGGGATAATACCACACTCCTTCCATTCCAGTGCTTGTTTCCTGAATCAGCTCGTCACCTTTGCCTGGCCTGGCTCAGGCCTTTCGCATCTCTGCCCTATGCTCTTACAGCTACCAAAACAGAAATTGAGAATTCAAGCAAACCAAATGAGATGAAAACCAGAGATTTTTGTCATCAGCAAATGGAAGTTTTCTGAATGTACACCTTTCCACTTGGTCTCTTCAATGTCATTGCATACATGTGACCACAACTGGAAAACCAAGATAAAAATAGAAACTCTTTGTGAATACAGTTGTGTGGTGATGTCCCTTTAATTTTCCATGACAAGAATGGTGTGATAATAATCAATGTGAATTCCATTATACAAGAAGCATTACCACTTGTACTGCCCTTGTTTAAAAAGACGATACTGATAATATATTTAGACTTCCCTGTACACATTTTCTCTAACATCCCAATTGTCTAGAATCCCAGAACTCCTTACTAGGATTAATAAGCAAAGCTTTTCAAAGTCCTTTCCCTCAACATATTTGATAACATCACAAGTAGCCCTATAAATATTTTATATTACCTTTCGCATCAATGTTTTAGCCCTTCTTGTACTTAAGCTTTCCATCTTAATTTTATCACTTTGGCACCAGAGGTAAAAATTTGCACATCCTAGTCCTGCTCATCTCTCAGCACTCAGAATTGCAGTACAGCCCTAGACTGTGTCTGCCAGCATATATAGAAAAAAATCCAACACTTTCACAGAGAACTTTCAAACCCACTATTAATTTCCTGAACTATTTTTATTGATGGATACCTCCAGTGAAACACTGGCTGCTGCATATCACACCTGCCAAACTGATAGTCCATGAGCCTTACCTAGGTGCCTGTGAAGAGTGGAAGTTCCCCAAGGCGGGCACTTTTTAGAAGGCACTTGCAATCCTGGCACCTGATGTTATGGCAGATGTGTCCTTATAAAGGATAGAATTATTTCAAAGACAACTTTCCTTGCCTTAGCAGCCTTCAGAGCAGAAGCTGGATGAGAGACAGCAGTACTTACAAGGCTCTCGAGTTCCCCAGAGCAGCAGGTCCTGAAACAGGCGTTCTTTCTTCATCTGCTGTCTAACAGCAGTGCAGGCAGAGCACAAACTCAAGGAGTATTTTTCATCCAGGCAATCCAGGCCACCAGATTTTGAAAACTGACTTTCTAAGAAAGGCAGCTCTTATTTCTTTCCCTGGGACATGGTCTAGTACAGGTTGAGCTCTAGCTTAGCATG
This sequence comes from Erpornis zantholeuca, assembly GCA_013400515.1. NCBI lineage: Eukaryota > Metazoa > Chordata > Aves > Passeriformes > Timaliidae > Erpornis > Erpornis zantholeuca. The sequence goes on along the minus strand of VZTN01004979.1, from coordinate 288,369 downwards.
TGGCTTCACAATCGCCTCAAGCTGACACAAGGCAGGCTCTGGTGGGAAGGGATGGTTCTGCCCTCCTATTTGCAGGTTCCTGCCCTTCCCTGGTGTCAGCACCACTGGCTGTGTGTCCCTGGTGAGGCAGTTAAAGCCCAGCCCTGAATAAACAGGAGGAACCCAAATGTGACCATGGGTTCCTCATCCCCGGAGGAACCACACAACTGCAGGACACTGTGACACTGTCAAACCCAGCACTGCCAAAATGTCACAGTGGAAAATGAATCACACCATTCACGCTGATCAGAACATATCAAACAACCACAATTACTGGAGTGAAAACCATTGTCTTTATGTCTTTGTGAATCTGGCCTGGGCTGATAGATAGTAGAAAGAAATCTCAGCTTTATCAGTCAAACTTTGACAGCAATACTGCAATCATACTGTGGCTTCTGATCCTGTGAAAAACTCTAGTCATGATTTATAGTTGTTTTAAGAAAACAATCTGATCTTTATACTCAAATCAAACTGATAGAGCACCTACCTCCTTGCTAAGTGACTACCATGCCATTTCTAGTTAGTATAATTTACCTCACTTCTGCCTCTCTCTTGTTTCCATACTCATTCTGACAGGTGACCATACCTGCCTTCCTCTATATCTTATCAGCTCACTGGAAACCAAGGCAAAGGCATTAATTTCATTTTGGGACCATATTCTTACTATTCCTATTCTCAGTGCATTGTGCCTCCACTCCTTTTTTTCATATTTTTGTAGCAGTGGCTACATAATATTTATTATTTATTTTAATTTCTTTTGGGAGGTCTCATGCAGCATGAGTTTTCACAACTCTCACTTTATTCCTAAAATTTCTGCTTCCCCTAAATGTCTCTTTCTCTTGACCAATTTTTAAGGCTGCTGCCAATTCCCTTTTGGATACAGATACACAGCCTTGTAACTTTCTTAAACTTTTTCCCTTTCATTTGGGATGCAAAGACCTTATAGTTTTGGGCTTTTGATTTAAATAAATGCCCTGCTTCTTCTACATGAATCCTGAGTTCTTCTGTCCAATTTACTTGCTACCTAGTAGTCTCCATTTCTCAGTTTATTACTTTGACATTGAAAATTTCACTTTTCTAGCACAGTTTTTTATTTAAATATAAGTTTTATCAATTTGTGATCACTACAGCTGAAGTCAGTCCTGGTGATGATTTCTTCTCCAGTATCATCACCACTTACTACAACCTTGAAGTCTCACACCATTACATCTTAGTGCTCTAGTGATTATTAAGTTAACGAGCCTGACAGTTTCTCTGATTTTTATCCAATGAACAGGTATCTCCCACAAAAACAAATTTCTCCATTATTACCTACATTTAATACAACACTATACCTAAAATCCAGAGCAGGATACCATCCACTCTCTTTGTAGAGCTCCTTTTATGACGCTTATATTGTTTGGACTCAAAGCAATACTCTAATTTATACTATCTCTTTTCTAATTCTTCAGAACCTCCAGTATAATTAATACACAACCCCACTGCTTTCACTTTTAGCTTTCCTGAACAACTCGTACCCACATTCCAGCTCTGAATATTATTCTATTTCCCATTAATTGCTGTTAGGAGTGTGACATCCAGTTTCATGTTACATAAGAGATGTGTAGAGCTACTTCATTTTGTTGTTCTTTTTCAATTTTCTGTAGTTCTCAATTTTCTTCCCCATGTACCATTTCAACAGATTTTCTTGTCAGAGCCACAGATTACTTTCATTATTTACTGTCTGACTACCAACCTGGATGTGTCTCGCCTAACTTCCTACTTCTTTGTACATTTGTTTAAGCTTCTCTTTCTGATTTCTTAACAAAACTATTTTCTTCAAGGACAGATCTTTCTGTATTAAATGGCAAAGGATGTCTTAGGGCTCTGGTGGCAGTGACAACAGCAGCACTAATGCTGATCTCTATTCCATCCCAACCCTCACTACCCATATTTCAGCCTTCTCTGGTCGCTGCTGCTGCCCAGGAGGGGGATTCAAAAAGGAGCATAAGAAATGCCAAGTGTCTGGATAAGGACAGGAATAGCAGCACCAGGGGAAAAGAGGCTGGAAGCAGTTTCATTAAACATTGAGGCATCACTTTGCCTCCTGCTCCTGGTAGCTCCAGTGACTGCTGCTTAAGTAGTGCCAAAAAAAAGTGTTTCTAAGCAAGAGGGAGTTGTTGAAAGGGTCGAGGACAGAAATGGAGCAGGTGTCAGGGGCTATGGATAAAATTTGGATATATTTAGTTCTGTAATTGCAGCAGAAGGGGCCTGAGAGGTTTCATTTAATTTCCCTTTTCAGATCCGGGTCTGAAAGCAGGTGTAGCTACTTGCAGTCTCTGAGTGCAGAAGATTTGTTTGAATGGGCACTACAGCATTTTCTGCTGAGCTCTGAAGACAACTTCCCAGATGTTTGAAGCAACTGGCATTCTACAGTAACTAGGGAGCATCCTACCACCTTCCTTTCTGTTTTACCTCTGTCCAGTGCCTGTTCTTCACGAGATGAACCCAGAGCTGCGAGCTGTAAAGAGTTTCAGAGACTGAGCATGTGTACTCTGCTCCAGAACAAGCATGAAAACAGACCTTTATCAGATCCCTGCTAAACATAATGATACATTTCTATTCAAAGGCTTTTTCATGTGCAGATCTAAAGAATTTTATTGAAATAAAGAGAAGCTCAACCATCTCAAAGTAAGCTGTTATTGCCTGTTTTGTAATGAGACACAAGGTACATAAACCTTAAGAAACACACAGAAAGTGAAAGAGCAAGTCATTTCTATGTGAGGAAATTGGAAAAACCTCAATTTAACATGTTCTAGCAACCTCCACCTTTTCAAGTGAACAAATCTGAAGCCGTGTTTATGCTGTGGTTTAAACAAAAATCCCCCCAAAATTGCCCTACTGAAGAAACATGATCACAGATAAAATCACAGACATAACTCTTAGCATCTTAGAAAAAGTAAAAACCTCCAATTTCATGGCTATGAAGTAGAAGAAACAGAATTAAACCTGGTTGTGTCACACAAGAAACTGCCTCTCATGAAAACCTGCCTCACCTATGGATAAATGGAAGTTCCCCTCCCTTCTTCCAAGTAACATCTTGCTGATTTTGGTAAAGTTGACCTTTAATTGGTTGTACAATTGTTAAAAATTATTTGGTATCTACTTAGTTACTAAGATATGTGGTAAAGTTAATTTCTGGCAAAAAGATATCTTGCTACATTTTAAGATGTTTAAATTTTATCTAGTTTAGGGGGGAAAAAAGGAAGTAAATCAAAAAAAAGGGGGCAGAAAATAACTGCAAGGCAGGGTAAACATGTGTGACAGAGACAGCTTTTAATCCTGAAACTATCCTTAAGAAATAGGTGTTTTGGACATCAATAACAAATCTGAGCATTTTCTGAAGAGTACAGCCTAATGAATTTACAGGAAAATACCAGGATGTTTCACACAGAAAAAATATTTCAAAAACTGAGAGATCAGCACCAAAGGAAAATGCTCGATTTTTAAAACTAGCAACTGCTAATGGAAAACATGTAAACAAACAGTGTCAATTGGAATAGAAACATGGCTTAGTGGGGCTGAGATTCAGGAGCTACTCTTCGCTCTTGTCCTTTGTGACTCCACCAAAAGCACTAACTACCTCTGTAAATGCAAGTGCTACCATTTACTGAGGAGCACATCTGGTAACACCTGTGACATTCTGAGCTGAAAACACTCAGGTCTCCTTCTTTTAGCTGTTTATTGTTAGCTGAAAGGAAAAAGGGGATTACCAAAAACCTGCACACTCAGAGATGCCTTATTTCTGCCAGGAGCACCACGACTGCGCTGAGATTTTTCACTTTTTCACACCAGAAACTACAAGGCCACAGAACCGCGAAGGAAACACCTGAGCAGCAGGAGGATTCCCCAGCAGACACACGGCAGAGTGGGCAAGACAAGTGAGCTGGCAGGCCAGAGCAGACCTGCCTGGATGGATTTATGGCAGCCTCCCAGTTAAAGGCCCATCTGGCTGGGAAGGGGGAGCCTGCGAGGGCCATGCGCCGCTCACATTTTTGCCATTCCTGCTGCGGTATGGCGTGAATAAATCACAGGGCTGAGGTCACAACAGCCAGCCCATAAAGTGATTCATGGGCCCAGCAGCACATTCCCCCAGGACTATGTACTTTATTACAGCAAACCTCAGAACAAGATACAATTTCCTGTCTCGAGGAGCAGCCTTTAAATCAGGACACCTGGACAGCCCCGCAGCACATGCAGAAACAATGGGTCTGAGCCCCACGGCTGCCTCTCCTCGCTGGCCCTGCTGCCTTCACCCCAACACCACCTTCAGAGAGCCTCCTGCTCACGCTACTGTGGTGACAACACCATGCAGGCAACACACTCATATCATCCTATTCTTCAGCCACAGCTCCCCACCCAAGAAATAAATACTCTCCATATGTTGTTTTTTCACTCCATTTGAGCTTTTAGGTCTCTTCTGCACTGTAAAAGTTTGACTCAGAACACTAAGGCAGCACAGGAATTGAAAGGGAAATCACTGGTTTCTCTGCAGGCAGACCCTGCACTGGAAGGGTTTTTTCTTCTTTGCAAACTGATCAATCTGACATGCAATTGAGGTTGTAATGTGGATGTTCTCACTGCAATCAAGGGCTGAGTTTTGGGTTTGGCATCTGGAAAGAAACTGAGGTGGTGACAGAGATGATGGTATTGTTAGGCTCCTGAGAAATCTCCCTCTCAGCTAAGAGTAATGCTGCTCTTACAGCACAGGTTTCCAGGAGAAAGAAAAGAGAACTCATTTTAAGCCACGAAGCAAAGCAGTTCGTATTTTCCACTCTAAATATTCTGGGGAGCCTTGTGTCTCTAAAACATTTCAACCACACAGACTTCCCAGGCTGTAGAGGAGCAACCTGCCAAGGCTGCCTTATACTCCAGCTGTCCCTCAGGTAAAGGTGAGGTGTGGGCTGACTGCACTTCTGCTGTTCTCCTTGGAAGCAACAGGACACTGTTCAAATGGAAGCTCCTCCTGATCACACAAAGCAGGACAGAAGAAAAACTTGCTCTGCCTCCTTCAGATCCATAATGGATAACGAAAACCAGAGTTAAACTTGTTAAAACATTTTTTTCAGTACGCATCATTCATGAATAAGAAAAGGGGAGGGAAGCTTCCCTTCGAGCATTTATTGGCAAAATGAAGATTTTCCTGCAGCTTTGATGACAGTAAGTTATTCTGTACAATCACTGCAAACAGTGGAAAAAATTCTGGCAATTTTTACTCTTCAAAGTTCTTTTGGATCTTAAAACTACAGCCATAACTAGGTAACATGTCCCTGGGAAGCTGCTTCATGGAAAACACGCACACCAGAAAGATGTTCAGAGGACAAAAACGTAAGAAAAAGCAATAAAGAGGAAGTTTTGGGAAAATTTAGGTGAGAATTCATGAAAATTCTGTAAGTTAAGAATGCTATTGGAACCAGTCAAATGAAAAAAAAATCTAGGTAAGGAAAGAGGAGAAGGAAACGATTGATAAAACAGATGTAAGTAGCAATAAACCCATCAGATTTATCCAAGACTGAACCTCCTGAAGCTATTTGTTTCACAATTATTTTTCCTACAAGTGAAAACAGTTGTGTGGAAAATAACTCCTTCCACCTGCTTATTTTACTTTGTTTTATGCTACTTAAAGGATCTCCTTGACTTTTGTGGATTGTTTCAGAGTCTACAGTAGGCAGAAGTAAGACTTACTGATTTTATCCAGTCTGCTTTCCTGTACAGAATAAATATTTACATCATACCCAGTTGTTCCCAATAATTTATTCTGGGAACCTTAGGAAAAGGACATCCAGTTGTGACTGAAAGCCATGAGGAACTGTCTGCTGTCCTTATGAGTCTGTCCCAGTGGTTAATGATTTTAACTGTCACAGTCTTAGGTCTTTTTATTTCCAACCCTTCTGTTCTCAGTTTCTGGATAATGATCCTTGTTTTGACTGTCTCTGCTTGAATGAAGTGCTTTAATATTACTATTATTTGATTTTCTAGATATTAGGACTATACAGAGGCTTGTGACAACTGTATCAATAATCCTACAAAACAGAACTAAAATCCTCATTCTATTCATACTCAATCCTATTTTTATGCAGCCAAAGTCCTTCTGCTGCCAAGATCACACTTTTTTCCAAAACATGGCTAAATCTTTCCCAAGTCACTTCTTTCCAAGTAGTGCACAGCAGACTCCATATTGCTCTGATTTGCATGTTTGATGTTCATGTGCACTTTGTGTAAATGAGTTTGCATTAAGAGGCAATTTAAATGGCCCCCACGTCTGCTCTCACCATTAGGGAACACGACACCATTTTCTGGATCACCTGCAATGTCATTTTAGACTTGCTTCCAGCTCACTGATCAAATGATTATCAGCATCAAGCCCAGCACAAAATCTATTAAGCTCAAAAAGAAAGGTCACTGTTCAGTTGTAACTGCAATGGGAAAATGCTGACAGACAATGCTCACTTCAAGCACACTGTGTGTACAATGTTACCAGGTAACGTCAGGGGACTCTTCTCAAGGGCATGCAGTGACAGCACAAGGGCTCATGGCTTTCACCTGCCACAGGGTGCAATCAGATCAGATATTCACTGCCAGGATGGTGAGGCACTGGCACAGAATGCCCTGAGAAGTTTTGGATGCCACAGCCCTGGAAGCGTTCAAGGCCAGGTTGGATGAAGCCTGGTCCAGTGGAAGGTTTGGAACTGGATAATCTTTAAGGTCCCTTCCAACCCAAACCTTCCTATGATTGATTCTGTGATAAGGTTGGGAATTGGTCTTCTACAGAAGATTAATTATACTTAAGGCAAAAAGTTACATACAGTAAACAAGTTTGGGGCTTTTTAAACCAAACTTTAGAGATAACCAAGGAACAATATTGTATTTTTTGACATTACACATCTTACACAAAGTAATTTGGCTGGTATTAATTAAAAGCCTATTCTTTATGTTATCAGAATATTTTATCAGCTTATTCATCACTCTGCTCATGAACTGTAACAGTTAATCAATTCATGGCACGTTAGGCACCTTCTGCCTGTTATTCTGCAACACTTCCAGGACTTTAGCATTTCCATAACTTCTAGAATTTCACCAGAATTCCAGTATTTATTAAACTTTCAAGGAGCCAAAATTCCTTTCAGCCAACTTCTCTAGTGCTCTTAGATACCAGAAACAGTGGTATGGCACCCCCAACACATGTGTAACTTCTTCAGCAGTTTCTTATGTTGGAAAGAGAAATATGGAATGCCACAGAAACTTCCTAAGAAGAGAGGCAAAAACATTTCTGTTCAAGTACTAGGTGAACCAAATAATAAAGGATGTTACAAATGAGTAAAGCAACATTTTAGGTGTACTGCAAATACCTCAAAGTGGCCTAATAAACTGAAAAAAAATTTAACATATATATCAAAGATTCCCCAAGGAGAGGCTGGAGTGAAGCCCTCGTTGTGAGGAACCTTCCCCCTGGCTGGGCCTGGCTGAGGTTCCAAAATGTGTTCTGGAGAGGCCCTTGGTGTCTGGGGCTCCCAGGATGTTTGCTCTCCTGGTTTAACGGTGCCGTGGGGCTGAGCTGAGTTCTCAGCCTTGGGGAGGTACAAGTGTGGGGCTAAAAGCACTGAGAATACACCAAACTGTATAAAAGAGTATGTGAGAGGGGTATAAAAGAAAAAGCCAAAAATCATCCTGGCATCACTCTGGCTGTTCTAGGTGATGTTCTTAGGCTACAGCAAGCACCAAGGGAGACGTTTCCCCCTGGCCTCCAGACAGGCACATCCTATGAAAGCTCTGCCTGGGCGCAGCATGAGGAGCTCAGGGGATTAACACCTCTGCCTTTCATGTGGCTGCAGAGCTGCTCTGCAGCAAGGGCAGTGCCTGCTCTGGCTGTGAGGGAACTGGGCAGTGAGCACAGCCCCCTCCCCATGTGACAGGGGCCACCACATGGTCACAGCACAGGTCACTCCGAGGGGAGGACAGCAATAACAACCTGACTGCAACACACACCTTCCTCACAGAAATGCCAGGCATTTATGCTTTTGGTCTTGTACACCTCACTGCAGAAGAGTGTGAAGTAGGTAATTTAAAAATAGAGGGGGACAGTCAGCTCTAGAAGCAGAAATAAAGTACACACACTAAATATAACCTATTCCGGCCTACAGAAAATACTTCTGAGAATAATGGCCCAAAAGACTCTCTGGGAAAAAGAATGCTTTAGAAAAGGAGGCTATCACACTGTAACAGCTTTACAACATTAAGTTAATGGCTGTTTTGCATTAATACAGCTGGTCAATATTATTTTGTTTAAATTAGCATTTCACTATTTTTGATGTCCTGAATTAGCTGCCTAGCTGTAGACATTTTCTTTTCCTTTTCCTCTAGTGAGACTGCTGAAAGGAGTGAAAGAAAGCTACCTACAGAAGAATTTTTAGTTTCTGTTAAAACCTTTCAGAGCAAGGAGTAAGGTTGGCATAAACCAAAGCAGTTGGAAGAAATAAAATAGCACCTAAGAAGAGATCCCAGGCTCTCCAAGACAGTCTCAAATGGGTAGCAGAGGACTGACTGATCTCAGAGTGCATTGCTTCCTCAAAAGAATGTGATTTACGACTGATGAGCAATTTAACCATGAGAAACACTATCACACAATTTGCCTCCCCAAAGGACACAGACAAAAGCTGTGTTTAGATTAACATACTCTCCTTAATTTTCCACATACTTGAATCACTCCAAGCCCTCAAATATTCTGCAGTTCTCCAATTATGAAAAAACAAATTAAAATCCAACAACTTAAAATGAGTGTGTATGACACACACCCAGCCATGTGTGGGACTTCAAACAAGCAGATCAGAACGAGACAGTAACTCTTCCTAAATCTGAACAGCATTTTCTTAGAAAATGTGAGAGCTTTTTCAGGTTCAAAATAAGTAAGGAAGGTACGTCTGTGCTACTCAGTAATTTTGGGAGGGGAGGGTATGGGTTTCAGTGCAATTTGGTTACAAAGCTTGTTTGCACAGGGCTGTGCTGGCCTCATGGTGACCATTCATAAGAGATCCCCAGAAGAGCTGTAAAGTCTGCCTATGGCCCAGGTGCTATAATTGCTGTCTGTCAAAACAGAGCTGTTTTCTCAGCAAACATTTCAGAATGCCCAAAGCTAAGTTGATTAGTTAGTGGGTTTCTGGGGAGGAGTATAAGGATGATGGCTGAGAGACAGAGCAAAATTGATGACTCGGAGACAAAACTTGGATTTCATTAAAACACTCCAGAGACCATTTAATTTCTCAAAGAGAACTCCTGCCATTGAAAGGGAAGCAGGCACTAGGAAGGAGTTATTACCAATAATGTCTAATTCCCACTGCGAGGGACATGAATCAGTTCAAGCACCAAACAGAGAGGTGCTACCAGTACAAATCCAGCTCAGCTGTCCCTCGAGCATGGCTGTTCCTACAGAGATACCATTCCCATGCCAGAGATGTCTCCCTTTCAGTACACCCAGTGCACCCAGACCCTCAGTGCTCTCCCAGCGAGCTTCTGAGGCTTCTCCTGCGCACAGGAGCTTTGAGGAGCACCTTCACCTTCAGTGCAAGCCCTCTCTCAGTCCAGACTGGGAGTTGGTAGTGGGAGAAGACAGACCCAGCTGCCGCAGGTGTTGGCAGCAGCAGCAACCACACAGAGTCCATTCAAGGCACATCATGAGCTCATCTGGTGCATCTGGACACGGGCTGAGCCTGTGCAGGTCCTGGACACCTGAGCATGTGAACTCCAGAAAAAACACTTCTCGCACAAAGCCACACATGGAAACGTCAGGGCTGGGAGAGGGGAACAGCAGGGGGAATTGGCATGAGGGAAAAAGGAAGGAAATTAGGGGCATGATGCCTTAGGTTTTAACTTTTATATTTTCCCAACCCTGCCCTGCCCAGTGTCACTCCACAGTTCCCTGGAGCTCGTTCAGTGCTGTTCTCTCATGCTCACACACACACAACAAAGCCTCTCCAGCTCTCCAAGGACACCCAGACCCTCCTAGGCCCAACAACTGCAAACCACAATCTTGGGGAGAGCAGGGCAAGCTTGGGCAAATTCCATCCTTGCCTGGCTTCTGCTTGGGGAATTGATGCTAATCTCAAAGTGGGAAGAACTTGTGAGCTGTCCTTGTCCATGTTGGGATGCAGTGAGGCAGGAGCCTCTGGAGCCCAGAGTGTACCTCTGAAGGCCTTTCCAATCAATCCCTCCTTTATTCCTTTATTCCCGCCTGGTCTCTGTTTCCAGGTAGCCATTTAAGGCATCAGGCACATAGCACAGCAAGGCTTTGGCCATCTCCTGCAATTGAAGAAACTCTTCCCAGACCCATAAGGTGGTGGAAGGCATTAGTTGTGTCTTCAGGCTGCGACTTACAACTTCCTATCTCTGGAGCCTGGTTAAGAAGGCAGTGCAGATGGAGCTCATCGATGAGCACAGCAGCCCCTTACAGACTCCTTTAGAGAGGGCTTGGTGAAGCAAGTTCATAATGGCTCTTCCTGTACATTATCTGCACTCCTGTGTTTTCCATTAGTAATCACTGCTCCTGAACATCCACCGTGTTAAAGCGACGTCATTTGTACTGCTCAGGTTACATCCATGTCAGCGCTTGCTCCAAGTCCTAGGGTTTCAGGGGTTTGGAATTTTGCCATCAAACTTCCCTTCAAGGCATGGCAAAGTGGGGCTCTGCCCATCCTCATTTCCCAGGCACCTCCACATGAGGATTTTTACAAAAATCCCTCTGTGAGCATTTAAGATGTTTTTGTTTTTCTCAAACTAGAAACGTTTTCAATTATTACTATTGCTATTGGATTTGAAAAAGGTTAATTGTGAGGTCTCAAAATGTACATTAAATGATACAAGTAAAACAAAACACTTTGTTAAATCCAGTGCAGCATAAGCTCCTACTAAAGTGCACCTCTTTATTTTAGTATTAGCTGACACGTGTTAAGACTGCAGAGGGCATGACAATGGGTAATTAGAGGGGTAGCTGAAATAGTACAAATGAAAAGTAGTAACACTTCATAATCATTTAAGAAAAAATGGTGAAATGATAACAAAGCTTAAGCATTGCAGTAATTTGAATAAAAATGCTAATGATGCAATGAACTGATGTAACAATTTCTGAGACTTAATACTGATTAACTAATTTAATGATTTTTAACAACACCCTGAGAAACACAAAGCTCATATGACTCTATTCTTTTCAAACTAATGGTCATTACAGAGTGCTCTGTGAAGCAGACATCATGCCAAAGGCCTTCAGCAAGCTCTCTGGCCCACTTGAAAAGGCATTTATTTATGTTATCACTCACAGCATTGCCTCAAACCAGGCACTGGCTGCACGAGTGGAATTCACCACCCAGAATGACATGCACAGGTTCCCTTCAGAGCTACTGAACCACACACCTCACAGTGGAATCAGAGCCGGGCAACAAGATGAGGAACACACGAATCAATAGGAGAAAATGAGGATACTTGCTTTGTTCCCAGTTCTAGAAATTAAAACTTGTGCCATGAGAGGACCCACGTGGAAAAGTGGGATCCACAGCCCACAAGAAACAAATAACATCTAACCTAGGCTCCTGCACAGCACTGACTGCACCGACCTGCAGAGTGGAGTGAGACCTGAACCATGGCAGAGTGCTGATCACCTTATTGACAGTTGCTCATTGGCAGCTTGTTCTACAGCACTCCCCAGGGACGGGCAGATTTTGTCTCAGAAACTTCAGACCCACACTGCAGGGTGGCTGCTGGAATAACCAGGCCATATGATATATTCTAGGATGACTTTTCATTCCTATGCAGAAGGAAATACAAAAATGGGGCTCTTTACTCACTATACTCAACAAGGTCCTCACTTCATAGTAAACTATTTAAAGTATTTTCTTTTTTTATTTTCTTGAGGTCACATTTATGATCTTTATCTCATTAAACAAGCTCATACTGGGTCAACAAAATGCTTTCCACGTTAAAAAAGTGTAGAAGACAGTTGTGCATTAAGAAAAAGGTAGAAGAACAGGTGGACTCTGCAAAGTCTCCTTTGCACATCCAGCCAAAGGTGGCATCTAAAATTTAGTCCTCTGCACTCTGAAAACAAATAAATCAGATATAAGGAACTGCCACAGGAAATATTCTGTTCTTCAGGGTTTATTTTCTGGATTAAACATTGGTTTATTGATTGATTCTTAGAGATTAAGCCTTCAACTTCCCCATTTTGTTTCAAACCACAGTGACCACAACTGCATAATGCAAGCTGTTCCACCCAGAAGGACCCAACTGCTCCTGTTCCAGAAGGATCAGGAATGGCCTCTGAAGTACCACATAGCTGAGCCTGGACTGCTGTGGTGACCAAAACCAAGCACTGCCAAAATCTGGAGCTAATGCCACTGTAAAGATGGAAGATGTGAAGAGCAGTCAAGTTATCAAGTGGAGTTTGTAAATGCCAAAGGGCATTTTTTAACAGGATAGGAGATTATGTAATGCAAACACCAACTCAATGGAAAAATTGGATCCAATTATAAACACAGAATTTTATTAGATAGTTTCTAGCACATGTTGAAGAACAATAGCCTAACTTGTTGGTTTCTATGCTAGAATTTGTTTTTCTTCCAGCTAAGTTGCATGCAGACATTTCTCTTTTTGAATCAAGGGGCAACCACACTTTCTGTCTCCTTTTACATGAAGTTCCAAACTCAACCAAGGTTACCAGGGTTGCACATTCGATGATAACACCAGTATGTCTGAAACTGAGTCTACAGCTGACTCCTGAACTGGCACACAACCTGAGCACTACAGATTTAACACGGCAATGTTCCAGAATCAAATACATTTCTATAACACAGACTCACTGTTGGTCACATCAAGACCTTATACTACCTGCCAAGAACCTCCAGTATTCAGGATTTTTGTGTCTCTCAAAAGAAACAAATAACAGACTTCACGTGGCTCTTTATGGATGCCCTTTCGATCATGGGTTAGGGCATAAAAAGGTGGACAGTATGAATGATTGAATTAATGTCTTATTATCTAAATGGCTGCCACCCACACTGACCTTTCTGTCTAATCCTAATTTAGTAGGGTCACCAAGTTCATTCCCTTGCAGTCAAAGACAACCATACCATATAATCACTTTTAAGTTCAGTACAATTTCCTCTTCAACCACTACAGCTACCAGAAGATTTCCATAAATGACACTGGTCTGCTGTCTACGACACCAGAATTCTATCCAGAACCAGCCTGGGGCCCGTAGCTTGAATGTAAAAAGATTTTCTGAGGCTTGATGCATAAGACAGGGATTCAGAACAACTCTCCCCACGTTTCAATTTGTAATTAGCAAGGATATTTCCAGCTAGAGTCACATTATGCTGCAAGTTGTGGTAGCATCATACACAGGGGAACAGCAGGTAGGAGAACGTTTCTTATTAATTTCCTTGAATAATCTGGATTCCTTCGTAGTGGAGAGGTAACAACTTCCCAAGCACTCTAGAACTCTCAACTGGCATGCAAATGGAAATTCCTCCATGTGTTCAACTACTTCCAGTGAAAATTACACAGCTCAAAATCTCGTACACAAGAATCTGAAATACTGCAGGCAGCACTCACATTTTAAGTACTAAAATCAAATAAATCCAAGATTGGGCTGCAGTCATTTCTGTAGCCCCTCTGGTACGATGGATATAAATTCTCCTATTCTTACATTTCAGCAGATGAAAGGACCTCTGTGATAACCTTTCACACCCTGAAGATACTTCCTCCAGATATAACTTGCATTGACTTTTGTATTCACACCAACAGTAGCAAACAGGATATGGTGGGGAAGGTTCACCCTGCACAAGCTGAGATGCCTCACTGCTGCAGCCACGAGACAATAAAAGAGATTGGTTGAGATTTTTACAAGTTCTGACAGCCAATTCCACTACTGCTGGCTGGCTCATAGGATTTAAATATCTGCATCTCAAGTTTTATAACTTGCCTCCCTAAGGAATTACTAAGCTTCTTTCCAGAGACTGTTTAGAAGGGAAACTATTCACTTTGGAAAGGACAGGTCTAATGCCCTTACTCTGGGGGCTCTGGTTTTGGCTTAGTCCCCTCTGTTCCCTGTCAGACACAACAAGAGTGAACCTGATTGCAGTGAGTCAACAATTCTAATCCATAAGGTTCAAACACCAGGATGCCAAGGACCAGGCTTCACTCACAAGCATTACTGCGTCAGGCTCTTATTTCCTGAAATTAATGGAAAAATCTGAGGTAAAGCAAGATAAAGTTACAATAAGGAGGAATAAAAACGTGATTGCAATTGTAGCAAAAGGCAATCGGATAGATATTTCCATTATAGGGTAACCTAAAGCAAACTTAATTTTAGGTTGTAAAGGATCCCTCTGTGATCAAACTTCTTAAAAACTGTTTGTAGGCACTTCTGAAATAACTCCAAATCTGCTTCCTCCAATCAAGTTTTGCTGCTTTCACCAGCAATCAGGGTAATTGAAGCGACCTCAACTCCAACTAACCACTTAGATCTGATCCACTTCGACACTTGATAATACACAGAAACATTGCAGAAAGAGGCATTCTTAAGAGAAACAGGATTAAAGCCATATGACAAAAGTATCTGTAGATTTTTAGTGTTATACCACACCCACCTATGGGACAAACAGAATTCTGCTGCTTGTCTTTTTAGGCAGAAGTCCAGGATTTTCTCAGCATCTTCCTTGAACAATTCCAAATTCATTTGGGCTCGATGTTGTCTCCTTAATTTCAGTGTTCTGTGTTCTACAGAATACATTCTGTAATTTCAGCCTTTCGGACCTCACTGCCATGCCTTTCTCTTGGCTGCATTTTTCAGCTCTATTATAACCTGTAACACAGCCTACTGGCCCAGTCACCTCGTACTTTGCCAGCACTGAGAATTCCAGTATTAAAGATATTATACCACACATCCCTATCTAAGCTCATTCTAACATCCACTTATGGACCTGTTGTCCAGGAATCTGTCTAAGCCACATTTGATCCTGCTGTCTCTACAGTGCAGACTTCTCTGTGGCCACAAAGCCTCAGTACCTGCTGCATAAAGAAGGCTTTTACATGTTTTATGCATGTTTCACACTTAGCAGAAGAGTAGAGCCTCCCCACGTAGCCCTGACCTCCCGTACCAGCAGCCTCGTCTACATCTGTGCAAGAGTTAAAACCCAGTGTGGGAAATAAATTCCTTCTTCCCATGAAGAAAATGTTCCCTGTCACTCAGCAAGTGGCACAGTAGTGCATTAGTAAGCATTGTTGTACTCTGGTGATTTCCCCGTAACGAGAATGTTAAATATCATTTGATGCTCTATGGGGTGTCCCTGACGAGGCGTTGGCAGCAGAGGGATTGCAGGAGCCTCTGGGAGAAGAGACCAGGGCTGCTCTGTGCTGGACACAGCCAGTTCCTGACGGCTCCAGAGGAACTGCTGCAGGACAGCTCAGCCCCTCAGCCAAGCTGGTGTCACCTCTGGGAAAACACATTTTAGAACGGGCCAAACCTGCCACACAGGCACAGGAAGGGGCATGGGGGCAGAAGGGTGAGAAACAGCAGTGGGAAGACCAAGATAGAAAAGGAAGAGGGGAAGGAGGTGCTCCAGGTGCCAAAGTACAGATGGGCTGCAGCCCATGGTAGAGCAGACACCCATTGCTGTCCTCTTGGAGCCCACACCAGAGCAGATCTTTTCCTGAAGGACTGCAGCCAGTGGGAGAGCCCACACTGCTGCAAGGAGTGGCTGCAGAAGGCTCTCAGAGACAATGTATGAAATATTGCAAGGCTGCTTTCCTTGCCCTGCTAGATTTGGGGGAAAAGCCATGATTTGGTGAGATGCTGGAACAGGTTTCTCAGAGAAGTTGTGGATGCCCAGTCCCTGGAACTGTTCTAGGCTAGGCTGGCTGGGGCTTAGAGCAACCTGGGAAAGTGTCCCTGCTCATGGAGGGGGCTTTGGAACTAGACGACCTTGAAGGTCCCTTCCAAACCAAACTATCTCTGAATTCTCAGAGAAACTGTGTACTGACCATACCCATCCCATTCCTCCCTGCACTGAGAGGGTAGAGGAGTCTGGGGTGGGAGCTGAGGGACTGCAGGGACTGAAGGGAAGCATAGAAATGGGACTGGAAAGGTGTTGTGGTATTGTTTGGGGACTGGAAAGGTGTTGTGGTATTGTTTAGGGACTGGAAAGGTGTCGTGTTATTGTTTGCCTTGGTTTCTCACTGCCCACAGCTTTAATTGGCAATACATTCATTTCCTCCAAGGTGAGTTTGTTCTGCCCATGGCAGCAATCAGCATCTCCCTGTCTTTATCATGATGCATGAGCCTTCTCATCCTATTTTCTACCCCTGTTGTGTTGAGGAGGGTGAGTGAGTGAGTGGCTGGGTGGGAGTTTGGCCCTTAGCCAAAGTTAACTCACCACAGACATATTTTTATGTTCCAAGACTAGCTTCAAAATATACTTTTAATGTGGAAGGTAAAGTCTCATTGGAAGTAAGCCTGTACTTTCACATGCCAGAGGTGGCTTTTAAAGCTGTTGGTAAAGTTCTAGGTAAGAACTGGGGCTCAGAAGTGAATGTCCTTAACTCTTCAGGCTGGAGGAGAAAAACATCAACCTTTATAAAAAGAGACTGATTGCAGTCATGGGTATCATGGAATGTGAAGAGATGAAAGAACTGTCACCATGCACCCTGCACAGAAGGAAAATTCTGCTGGATGAAGGGAAGATGCAGCTGAGCCAGTAGGGAAGATTAGGCACCTGCTCTTCAAAATGAAATTCCCAAAAAGCAGTGAGCCACAGAAAGGAAGTGCACTGTTTACTTTTTACCCACTCTATGTATTCAGTAAGGAAATATTATTTCTTAAATGCTGCCTCACCTCTGCTATGAACTATACTGAAAACTATGGTGTTAAAATACTAGCTTCAATTCTAGTATGAAACAAGGATACAACAATCAACTCTCAGTTTTAACAAGTACTTTTTTTTTTCCTGCCAAAAACATTTTCATGCTGTCTTTTTTCCTACTCAGCCAAAAGCAACAGTGATTTTGGCTCTGCACCATCACAATAATCAGCAATACCAAGAAACTTAATCACAATGGCAGCAATGTCAATAAAGCCCTGGAAGAAGCCAAAGAAGTTTCTGCACAGCCTTATTCAAAAGGAAATGTTTCCTAGGCTGAAGTGCTTCCCTTTAGCTCTATAGGATGGCATGAAACATGCTCTCTATTCCCAAACTTCCTGTGGAAAGCAGCCACCTGGGTTTCTAAGGATGATATTCCAGGACTGAAACATTCATTAAAACAGCAGTAATAAACTAAAGCAGATTGGAATGGTTACCATGCAGCATCAGCAGCTCTGACACACCCTGACTTGTGAGTATAATCACAAAAAAGAGAAGAGACAAAAAAGAAGGAATGGAGGAAAAATGATTTCTGGGTGGAAAATTACTTGGCATTTCTAAACAATCAGGTTTAAAAACAGTGCATTCTGGTCTCCTTGAGAGAAAAAGTGTGAGAAACTATATCTGAATGGGCTGTGAAAGTTCAGTGGCATTCATCAATATGAGTTGCTGCCTAGAGTGCTAGGAGATGCTTCTCATCCACATACAGCTGCTTTTCTACTTCATTCTTTGTTAGATTATAGAGCTGTCCTAATTATCCCAAGAATTAGAAGACCTTACCTGGAGGCTATAAACCCACAGAATACTGAAAACCTAAAGAGACATTAGATAGAAGATAAAACTGATTGCCTTTATGCCCAAGTCTTGCATAGAAGAAACCTGGAGATGACTTTTGATTTTTTATGTAGTGGCTCCACTGCTTCTCTGCAAACAAAGTGAGAAGAGAGAGGGGACAAGACTCATAAAGATAATGTGATCAGGATGACATCAGTGTCACTCCAAAATATACACAACAGTTGCTTTTCTATGGCAAAAATTTCTTTTGTGTTCTCTGTATCAAAATGGTTTCTATTTTAGACATGAATAGTTGGCACATACCACCAACAAGCAAATGTAATACTAAATAAATCAGTAGTAGTGTGTCCTTACACACTATAATATATAATTACAGAAGAGACAATTGAGTTTCCATTTGTTCAGACAAGAATGTTTGAATCTGTTGCTCCAAGATATTTTTGGAGAAATTTTCACAATGCTGATCTGATCAAAACAAGAAAAAAGCCCTTTCCTGTGACAGATTCAAGAATGCCATTTAGTAACCTTGCACCTTTTCTATCAGAAGAAAAGGAACATTTTAAGACAGAATGGCTAGAAGATTCTTAGCAGCTCTACTCAAGGTCACTGCTGGCTTTATCTGAGGAAGACTTAAGAAAGGGGTTCAAGGGGACAGGGTACTTTTTGAGATTAGCAGGCACTTAACAACCTCATCTCATTTTATCCTAAAATTGTGAGTTTGAACAAACATCCTTTCCCCTCAAAGTAAAAAAAAAAAGAGAAAACACATCAATTTTAATTAATTTTAAAACTACAAACTACAACCATAACACACATAAAAGAGACTTCTTTTTGCCAGTCATAAATAACAGTGCATGGTGCCAGCTCCTTGGTACCTCTTCCACATGTATCAGGTTAAAAAGAATTCCCTCCTCTCATGAATCCCAACATTCATGGTTCAGACAGGGCACCACACAAGGAGAGATGCCTTTGGTAGCACAGAAAGTTGTTGGAGCCCTGACCATAGCAGATGGTACTGGTACAGCTAACAAAGCACAGCAGTTTGCCAGCCAGGAAGGGACACATCTAACCTGAACGTGGTTAGGTTCTCTAAGGTATAAGCAGGACTATTTCCTGTCCCATGTTTTCAAACATCACTAAAAGCCTATGTGGACAAGGCAGATGAACTAAGAAATCCTGAAATTCCTGAATTTTTGTTGCTGAATAGGATGGCATATGGAGACATCAAATAAATGGTATGAAAATATTTACTGCAATCCTTCTAACTGCTAGCAATTAAACACGCAAATTAGGTTTTCATAAGGTTTTGACATGGTTCCCAATATCCCTCACATCCAATCCCACCCATTGTACTTGTCTTTTCTCAAGGCTGAACTTACTATTTTTTTCTGCTTTGGATTGGTTTGTACCTACAAAATATATTCCCACAGTTGACAAGGGCAAGCCCATAAATGCAGACATTGTTACAGTCATATAGGCACACTTATGCAGAGACAGCTCAGGCTTAGGAAAAGAAGCTCTATCAATTTAAGTCATATTTATAATGACAAAATTGCATTCAGTCTAAGGGTCACACTAACGACTGTGCTGAGTTAGCCCTTTCTGGTGGAACCAGAAGGGGGGTAGGGGAAGAAACACCTTTTTCCAAAATAGTTGAAATGCTATAAAAAAAAAAGTGTATGCAGCCCGGGCCTTATAAGGAAGTGTTCTTAAACATTTATTTCTTGAAACACAAGGTTTCAATCAACAGCCACCGGAGACTCTGGGGTCACGATCCTCCCCTCAATGCTCTGCACAAAGGTCAGAGAGGTTCTCCCTCTATGAATGAAGTTGCCTTCCAAACACTTCAACTACGGAATAAACAGCTTCTAACCCAGCCTGCAAAACTCAGCATTGCTTTCTACAAAAAAGATAACTCTTGTAAGGTATTTCATGCTCATACTCTCTGCAGGCTCTTTAAAAATTAAAGGCCTGTGAAATCTTGAACCTTTATGAAGTCTGTCAGCAACAAGTAAGTTGAGAAGAACACCATATGTCAATTTAAGAAGCCTGGTGAGCGCCTACACTGTATTCCTCCGCTACCCAACCAGCTTGAAGTGCTTCCTACACCTTGACATGGGAGTACATCCATACTGTGTTAGCACAGACATATAATGAACACTCATGCTTGGCATTAGCTGGGCTCGTGTCAGAAGTAAAATATTGTGAGGTTACAGGCAATCTGGAATATGTTCCAGAGGTTTCAAGAAATAAGAAAAACAAATTCTTTGCAGCATTGAAGGGAAAACACAAAACAATGCCTCTAGGATGCACCTCAAATCCTGATTTGAATGCTTCAAGGATCAACAGTTACAGTCAAAAATGTTAATAAGGGCCACCAGAGGTCAGAACTAAAATGAAAGATGTACGTTCTGCACAACCTCAGATGGTACTTTGAAAGAAGTTAGCTCTTACTGTGCATTTGCTAACCCCCTTGGTTGTGTCACTCCCACCGAGGGGCTGGGCTGCCTGGTGCCTGAGCCCCATGGAGCTGCCCTGCTGCCAGCCTCACCCCACGCGTTTCTTTCGCCGCTGATAAGTTACCATACTGAAACTTCTCTAGGAACGTCTACTTGTTAATTTTGCTTTAGGTGGATTCTATTAAAACGTGAAAATCTTGGCAAGGACAGAGGTGAGACTTGCCCACTGTCTGGGTCCCTTTTTCGCCCAGCCAACAGGGCAGACTTTTTAGTTCATTATCACCTCATCAGTGCTCCTGTCAGCTGCCAGCAGTGAGAACTGGACTAAGCCACTCACTAATTCCTGGCCCTCCTGCCTCCACTGAAGCAGCAGTAAATCCAGAACAGATGGATGCTCTTTAACCCTCTCAATCCAGACACTTATTTTAATCAGTCTAATCAACCCACTCAGCTCAGAACCAGGAGTGAGTGACAGATGCAGAACGGCGGTGGGATGGAGCTGCTGCAGCTCAGATCCTTAACAGAAAACACCTCCCTGCACCTTGGATACTCTGCTGATGAGGGAGGCAGCTGGCCAAAGGCAGGAGGCCTCTCTGGTCAGGAGCAGGACAAACCTTCTATCAAGGAGAAAAGCTGAAAAGGAATGGATTATAAAGCAGGGTGAGTTTATTACACATTAAGATCTCAGCACATTACCCAAGCTATGAATGAAGACCAGAAGGCAAGGGTGGCTTTTGGTTTTGCAACTGAAGTTGCAGTTCAGGCCACTCTAGTAGCTTGCTGTCACAGTCATCTTCTTCCCACGACGTGAGACATAAGTTTCAAGCCTTGTCTTGTGTTGTCTGAGACTCATGGATTGCTATTTCAGAGCACTGAGCCAGCAGAAAACTAACTTCAGAAAAATGTGGACATTTCATTGCTAGGTTGGTGCCCTAAATTAGCACAGGAGAGTTCTATGAGTTCCAGACACAGCACAGAGGAGGACCTGGGAGAGGGCAGCAGGAGCAGCTGGGTCTGTAGCTCAGCCTGCCCTGCAGTCAGAGCACAGCTCCTCTTGTTCCCAGGGATGTATTCTCAGTCTTGGCCTGCAGACCGCAGAGCACAGCTCCATTCATGCAACACAGCAGCACCACAAATTGCATGGGAAGTCTAAAATCTTCTTAAAGGGGATTTTACTGTATAGTAACAGCAAGAGGAACTCTTCTTTTTATTTTCCTATTCATATATTTCAATAAGACCTAAACAACTGTGAAGAACACGGCTACATATAATACTCAAAAAGAATTAATTTTTTTTAAAGATTCTCGTTTTGATTTTGTATTCCCTGACCTGCTACAGAGGACACAAATAAAAAACCAGCATTACAGTGCTGTGGTATCTCAAATAGTTTTATACACTTAGAGGCTTCAAGAAAACCCTCACCGAGTTATGAAAAAAAGAGCAAGAAAAAGTAGTTGTATATTTATTTTAGAGCTTGGAAACCTAAAAAAGAGTCTTGGCAAAGGTACAATTACACACCTAGAAAAAGTTATGAATGCCATTTGGAACAACTACTTTCAGTCCTTTCCCTCTGTAGCATCTTATGTATAAAAAAGGAAAGACATACAGGAACAAAGAGTAGTAACAAAATGATAGCATATCTGCAAACCCAAAGTCTAGGCCTGGAAAAAATTCCAAAGTGATGGCTCTAAATACAGATCAGCACTTGGCATGAATTATTAGGAGCATACATGCAGCTTAGTCATCCTCTCAATCAGGGATTTTAACCTCAGAAGTCTTACTTGTGTGATTGCAGCTTCTCTCTTTTGTACCTTTTCTACAAGCATAGGAAATATAAGAAGAGAAATCAAAGAGTCAATTAGCCTCTTGCCCTGTACATGTAAACAACGAGTCCTGCTTACCCCAGGGCCTAACTGAAACCAGGTTCCTGAAACCAGGAGAGGCTGATAGGCACAATATGAAAAATAAAGCTTAAAAAAAAAATTGTTTTATCACTTTTACAAATATGCTTGATTAAACCATTTAAAAAGGATCCTGCTCTTACATCTTTCACAAGAAAAGTGTGTCCTTCTCTCAACATTTTTTTTCAATTATAAACCATACACACAAGCTGATGGATTATAAACCATCTCAGCAAGGTTTTGCATTTACCTTTATAACTGACAACTTTAAAGTTATGAATGAGGAATATGTAACATCCCAATTTTTAACTAACACAATGCATTTAATGCACACCTCCATTCACGGAACTGCCTTACCATGGATGCTTTTGTTAAAATTTGTAAGTTTGCCCTTTAGCTAACACAGACAAAATTTGCAGGATGAGACAGTGGTATAGATTAGAAGAACAACCAGCCACGGGTAAGATTCTTTTGGCAACTGGCCAATGACATCAGAAGTCCCCAACAACTTTAAGGACCACTGAAGAGCTTAGTAACTATAGCAAAACAAATTCAAAGGCAGCTTTTCCATAAGGGTAAGTCCATAAGGACTACAGTAACAATCAAAAAGATAAAAACATAGCTGAGTTTAGTGTAACTGGGAAACAGAGTGGGAAAATATTTGTGCATGTGGCTGTCATAATTCTGTGAATTTTCAGTGAAAAGACAACCAAGGACAGAAAAATTATCTGACAAAACCAAGGAAAAAAGGTTAGAATGACATCGAAAATCTACTGTACTTTGTTAAATAATAATGTACTTAAATTACATAAGAAAAAAAAAATTATGTAGGTTTGTTTTTTTTTCAAGCACATAGTTCAGCCATGCTATGTGCTATCAAATACACTGTAGCATCCTCAGAGGAGACAGTGAAAGTCAGCTATGAGCAAGGTTTTAGGAATAAATTATTATTCCATAATATGAAAAAGGAACAAGTCATTAAAAGACCCTTTCGGCCTCAGTGATGGTGACTATCCTTTGGTGTGGAAGTGTTTTGGGACTAATCACTCTGAAGTTTATGGGCAAGTCTGTGACCACAGTGTCATGAAAACAATGACTCCTGGTCCCAAGGAGCCTGGGAAGCACTGTGCTCCTGAGTGAGGAGCAGAACAGGACCTTTTAGTGGGGCTCAAGGAGATGACAGAAGCTCAGTGGAAGCTCTGAGGTGGTGTGCTTACAGTGCCAAATTCTGGGGTATCAGAAGTCATCCTGAAGTGATGGTGGGCATCCAATCACTGGGAAGCTGCAGGCCAGACTGCAGCCTTGTCCCTCCGAGTGATGCTGATGGGAATTGTGGGGATTCTGTTTTTCTCGGTGCCTGCTCTGGGATTGTGCTGCCCAAATAATGGGATCCAGTATCACATGGGCTGCCCTAGGGTACCAAAGACAGGAGGCCAACAAAATAGATGGAAGATCAATGCCTTTCTGAAGAGGCACCTGGAAGTCCAGTGGGATAATCCAGTGCACCAGAAATGGCAACAGGCTCCTAGGTTCACACAACACAGGCCTGTTCTCCTCAGAACCAAGGGGTCAACAGGTGCCTCAAAGCTGGAGATGAGCTCCTTTCTAATCCAAAATACATCTTAAGTGTGGAATAGTGGACTTAAAAAACCTTTTTTGGAGTCCAATGCAAATTAGAGATCATCCCTGGTGGCCAGAAAACAAGGCTCTGAAGACCAACCAAAGAGAAGGAAGTGCAGACTGGAGAAACAGAGAAGATACACAACAAGGTTCTTTCCTATCTCCTGCTCTCTATCCTACTCAATTTTCTATCATGAACGAGAAAATTAATTTTAATACTGCCCTTTAAACAACACTTGAATAACATTTCTTTGTTAATTTGCAATAGCAAATGAAATCTGATTTGGGGAGTGCAAGATTCCAATTACTTGAGTGTGGTCTGAAAGCCACTCTACCACAAGCAACTTTAGACAATTTATTCATGTCATTTGAATTTTTCTGTTACTTATTCCTAAATAAAATAAATACTTTTTTTTTTTAAGGCTTACTTCAAGAGCTAACATGGACTTTGTAACTGCTTTAGCAGTCACAGATGGAAAGTGCTACTTAATGTCAAGTATCATAATGAGAACTGAGGGCCACAGCATGAACTGAAATTATAGAAGGCTGCACAATTAAAAACAAAATAGTCTATTCCTAGAATGTGGAGACAAGTTATTGTAACCCTTTTTGATGTGCAAACTCCTCTTGTTCATTACAGGTGCAGGTGTGTATTTCCAAGTCCCAGCAGATTGTCAGCAACCTCAGCTGAAGTGTTGGGAAGTCAAGTAATGAAATACCTCCACTAGGCTATCCTAACTCTTACCTCAAATCAAAAAACATAGTTAAGACATAAACTAGAAGAATGGGCAGTGCATGAATTCCAAAGAGGAATGAAAGCACTTTTTGTGTGCATTCCTTCAGTTAATATTTCTAAAAGACTTTTTCTATGACTTTCAGGATTTCCTTGGCAATAGAGCACCTGAAAGGTAGATTTTATCCTTTACTATGCAGTTCCAGACAAGCCATATCAGTATACAGAACGAGAATGAAAGCTTAACTGAAAATCTGTGAGTGTTGGTCATGAGCAGTTCAATTTTCCATCTTTACCAAGCAGGCATTTCCTGATGATGGTTTGCTCATTTATGTACTATTGCTTCAAAAGTGACTTGGCAGTGGGAACAGGGGGTAAAGCACCTCTGAAGAGCTGAGGGTTTTATTCCATGCATCAGACTACAACCTGACAGCTCTTAAAAAGTATTCCTACCTTGAAAATACACTAAATTTTTATTAAATCATTAATCTGCTAAGAAACTTACAGAGCTTATCAAAGTCTACAGAAAATTAACTATATTTTTATATAAAATAAAAATGAGCCATACTCTAGGCAAGTCAAACAAAACACAAGTGATGCATGCACATTGCAGCCACAGGAGAGTCTGCACCACGAAAATGTGTAACCACAGCTGGGCAAGTATACTCTAAAAAGTATTAGACATAACTTACTCTACTAATTGCATGTTAATATCACATTGCTACTTTGAGAGTTAGTAAAAAGAAAATGAAAGCAGAATAGAGATCAATGAAAAGACAGTGCATGTCCTATGTATGGGTGTCAGGCTGTGGGCTTCCTTTCCAGCCCCTTACCCTCACTTCCCAAGCTGGGATGGAACACAGGAGATGTGGGATTTTCTTGTTCGGACTCAGTTGTTTATTAGTTTTTATCTATGTTACAGCCTTAGGAGCTGTGAGCTCTCTTAGTAAGGTGGAACAAGGCTACAATGGTGTTTCTCTAGCTCTGCAAACATTTTTCAAGAACAATTTGTCCAATAATGATTTGCCACCTAAATTATTTTTATTTATAACCCAGTACTCAAACCCCTAAGTTCAGCAGTGCAGATTTTCTTATCCAATTATAAGACACCATCCAAACCCATGAAGAAGAAGGAAGAAGAAAATGAAAAAGAAGTATCTAGCCAACACCCTCAAAACTCTATTTTGGCACATGTATAATTATATGTATTACTATATTCCAAAACGTTAAATCTCCAATTTTTCACCCTGTGACACCACACCTTCTATTCAAACTACACACATGTGATTTTAATGTTATCACTCAATTTTGGAAGCCTCTCCCAAGGCCTCAGGTGTATATTAGTATGTAGTATGTATTAAATGTAGTGTTTCCCTGTGCATCAGTGCCTTTCAGCACAGAGAATTTAAAATTCTCAGCTTCCAGGCTTCCGACATATGGGAATAAAGCTTTTATGTTATTTGTAGCTCTTGTCCCCAGGCTTCTTCTGCTTGGGCCAAATGCCACCTTGACCCCTCTGCAGCTCTGCACCAAACACCTTTTCCATTCTCTGACAGTTTACTTGCATTTCTGCATAGGTGCTGGTTTCTTTTGGCTCCAAAGGCAGCCTCACCTGCAGGGTTTCACTTTTCTGTTTGACACCTTGCTGTTGACTTCACCTTACTGCACAAAAGGAACTTGCTGCAGCACCTCTTTCACAACTGCTTCTTTGTAGTAAAAGAAAGCCTTAATAATTGTATTTTGATTGGAGAGTTGATTAATTTTGACTTTGTTTAATTTGTGGTGTTTGCTGAGATCTTTGGGGCTGGGAATTGGAGAGCACACTGTACCACTGTACTTTGGACATAGGGGGTTTGCCAATTTATTTCTTGCCTCATTTGTCACAAAACCTATGAAACTGCAGTCCAAAGCCAGCTTCATATTTTTAAAGGCAAGGAAAAAATGTATTTGTTTTTCTTCTAAATTAACATCTCCTAGCTAAATTAATCTAGTTTTTCAAACTCAGAACCAGAGCCCTCAGTAACAATGAGACTCTAGCAAGCAAGGTAAATGCAAAGATCAGCTCAGCAAAACAGAACAGATTGCTTCTCTCCAATTACAGCACTCAAGTTGCAAGAAATGCATACTTCACTTTAGGTACAGACATACAAAACAACAAATGAGGATGTAGAAAGGATCTGTATGAGAACATGCTGGAAGAGAGGAGGAAATGAAGAACTATGTACCTTACATGTATAACATTTCCTATGAAACATGTGTCTCAAACAGTTAAGATATCAAAAAAATCCACAAACCCAGTATCTTCAGATTGTAATTCCTGACTTCACTGAAGTTCTGTGGCCGTGGGTGAACAAGCCATGTCACGTTTTGCTCTTCAGTTTACTTCTTTGGGGAACAACAATAGCATTTCCCCATTTTTATTAAAAAAGATTACTTTGAAATGTAAAATCCTTCCATGAAAAGAACTAAACTGGAAAATACTATTATTTATAGTTGCATTATTAATATTTTTGAAGAAAATGTGGCTAGATGAGATAAAGGCTTTTTCCAAATATCAGAAGATATCCCTGGCATTCTTTGTAACCTAGCAAGTCCTAATCCTTTCAGTTTTCCTGCCTAATGAGGGCTTGAAAGGCAGCAAAAGTTTTGCAGCTATTTTTAACCAATGAATTAAATTATTTTTATTCCTTCCAATAAAAAAAAAGTTTCCTTCGCATGGAGAATACTCAACATGAATTACCTACAAAAGAAAGGTTTCTCTTTAAAAATTGCATCTGCAAGCCAAAGGCAGTACTAACAGACAGAACTGAGCCCACATCCCACGTGGAACAAGCTGATGCATAGAATACATTTTTACAAGACACATTTTTCATCCTTACAGACACTCAGTAAGGAAAGTATATGACTCGTGCTGAAGGAGCACCAGAACTGCAAATTACACATTCTCCATCCTCAGCTTCCCCAAGCACCCCCAAAGCACGTTCAGCTGTATTTAAGCTATTTGTGATATGCTGGTGTAAGAACCTCCCTAGAACCCCTCCTCACTTTCCTGAGATCAGTTTGAGTCCTCACCTTGCTCCCCACAATGCCTGAACACCCAGCATGGTGCTCTGGCAATAGCCAGCCTCTGCCTTTGGCTCATCACCACTTCATTATGGACAACCTGAGCAGCAGCAGGCTTGGGAGAGCCCTCCAAGGACACCAGGTAACAGAGGTTTCCATCTCAACAGTAATACACTCTTTATCCTTTTCCAGCTACTTACTTACTCACTTTGTAGTGGTTTAATAAGGAACACAGTCCCTGCTTTGTGGATGAGACGGTTCTGTGAGACAATGACACAAATCCTCCCGAGATCAAAACCACTATGTTACCAAAACTATGACTTGCCATATGGGGACACCTGGTTGATGTGTCATGATTTAGTCTCAACAAGCTAATTTCTCTGTTATTCAACACTTTACTATTTTCTAAATATTTACAAATACTCTGGACCATTTACTCCAATCCTTTTCTGAGAAATCCCTCGCTGCTCAAAGCAACTTGCAGTTGTCATGTTTCCCAACAGTTTCAGTGGCCTAAAATCTTTATTCATGAAATGAACTAAATGATCAAGGCAGCTGATTGCATAGCAAATACAAACAATATAATTTAGTTTAACCTCATTTGCAAAGCTTGATTCCTAGATTACATAGTGGAAATAAACTTGTGTGATCTTGTAGTTTTCAACTCAACACGAATTTTAAATCTGTAAAATGCCAGCAGACTGAAGAGTTATCGGTCTAGAGAAAGCTATTAGTGCTAGAGGCACTAAAAGAAAAAGGGGTTTAGGCAACACCAAATATAACATTGTGTCAAATGACTTCAGAATTCCCTAGGTTCATATGTGCTCCCAGTACAGGACGATAGCTCTCTTTATCCTGCAATCTGCAGAAAGGATAAAACTACTGAACTAGGCAGAATGACGACAACATTCTTCAGAGAAAGACACTTTCAGAGTGCTTAGTGTCATCTTTTAGGATTTCTAAATGAATGGTTCTGGTCAATTTTTATGTGTTTAACTCCAGTTACATGGAACTATTTCACTGCACACAAGGTGTCACCAGACAAACCCAAACCAACAATTCCCCAGTCCTATCGCTGTGGAGATTTCTCAGAAACTCCACAGACTTCCAGATGATTATTCTTATTTTACCTAAAGGAAATCAAAAAAATTGTTTGGGAAGGGAAGAAAACAAAAAAGACATCATGGATATTCCCATACAGTATAAAGACAAAGACTCCATGTACTGCCAACAACTTGACTCATTTCTCCAGTTTTTCTTACTCAACTCCCACTTGTTGTTTTCCAGGATTGCAGGGAAGCAATTACTTGCTTCAGAGGTTATTTCTGTAATTAAAGCAAATTGACCTCACTTTTTTAAAAACCAGGAATTTCTGTTCCTCTCCAGAAAACAGACTGGAGTTAGACTCTGCCTTACCTACACCCCGCAAAGCTGCACTGTTATTTTAAAGGCAATAAAAGAGTGAGTTGCACATGCACAGTGCCCATGTGAGCACATGCACCCTGTGAGAGCTCCCTCCCTGTATTTTGAGCTATGTTGACGATGTCCGGATGGGATTTACAATTGCTCAAAGCTACTATTGTTCACACTACATTAAATCTACAATATATGCAATGAGATACCATAATATTTTCACTTGGAACTTCTATTAATCCGCAACTTGACTGTATTTAATGAAATATGTAGTGCTCACAGAGTTGATTTATATGCATTACTATTTACAGTTCACGTTTATAAAAGAGGAAAAAGCACCCTAAGGAACTCATGGTTCTTTTGACTTTAACAGAAAGTAAAAAGTGCCTGATTTGGTCTAGCTCAGTAACACCCCTGGAAGCCCCAGAATCTTATAGCTGGATTAGGGATGGCGACAGGAACCACTGATGCAGCTGAAACAGCCAGCATAGGAAATCTACTTTTGCTGTCAACCTTGAGCCAAAACACTCCTGCATATTTTAAAACAAAAATCGCTGTCATATTTATGCTTTTGTATAGAATTGTGCACAAACAATGTCTTTGCATTCAGAAAACCTGGAAATGTACTTTTGTCAAGAAGTAAGTGAAGTGGAGGATTCATACTTCCAAGGGAAAATTACACAGATTCCCTTGAACAGATAAACTTTCACTTCTGACAGAACTGCTGAGTGTATTTAATTATACAAAATAAAGGCATACAGAATTAGCTAGCAGAAGGCAGTATATCAGTGCCCTTAGAGCTATCTTACAAGCAATCTGTTCTATATATTAGTCAAAATAAAACCATCACTCTCCCCATTCCTCTACCAATTTAACACTGGGTTATCTAGAAAAAAACATCATTCTTTTTCTTTTAGAGAACATGACCTGCAAACAGATTATGATAAAAACAAACTATTACCAAAGCAATGCCCTCTGGGCAGTACAGAACATGACATTTTCTTGTGCTACACCTGTTCCCTAAGATTCTTTGCAATAATGACTAGCAAAACTGAGAAAAGACAAAAAGGGTATTCACTCACTAGTGCCAGGATTGTGTAAGCCTAAAAAAATCATACATTTTAGTACTCTGTATCCATATATGCCAAGATCTCCACTGATGAGATCTTTCAGAGCAATTTCTGTAAGAATGTTGCCCTCTATTAAGAGAAAACAAAAGTATGACAAAACCTCTGAATTTTTAACACTGAGGCTATACGCTAAATTTTTCACATTCTCACTTGAAAGAGGCTTAATTTTCCTTCACCATCTAGAAAATGATGCCACTGAAGGGATGACTTACACTAAACCCAGCCCCCAGAAAAACAGATCCAGAAAAATAATCACTGATGGAAAGGCATGGGAACAAGAGCATAGTGTAGCTAAATTCTCCAGAAGTTAATGACTGGACCTCTTTTTCCCAACTCCTCCCTACAACTTCAATAGTCTTGGAAATTACTGAGTGGAGCAAACTGCTTTAACACCACCTGGTGTAGTTTTCAGCAGTTGGTTTTGCTTCCAGGCCTGTCATGGCTCATTAAGATAGTACAGTACTTTCTGTCTGCAAGATTGTTCTCAGGGACCACAGAGTTCAAGAGAAAATGAGATACAGAGGTTTTATCACAAGACAGAACAGGACTGTGACATATCATGCCAAGGTTTTAGTAACTGAGAAGCTACAGAAGAAGAAGATTTTTAAGGCAGGTGAAGAGCAACAACCAAGCAGTTACAAAAGATAAATATAACTTCCCAATACTTCAAGAAACAGAGTAGACCTCAACAATCTAATTCTGTCTGTACTGATATGGGGCACTTGGTTTATGTAGGCTTTGCTAAAGTTTCATAACAAAGCCTCTCCAGCTCTCCAAGGACACCCAGACCCTCCTAGGCCCAACAACTGCAAACCACAATCTTGGCGAGAGGGGGGCAAGCTTGGGCAAATTCCATCCTTGCCTGGCTTCTGCTTGGGGAATTGATGCTGAGATCCAAGTGGGAAGAACTCGGGAGCTGTCCTTGTCCATGTTGGGATGCACTGAGGCAGGAGCCTCTGGAGGCCAGAGTGTACCTCTGAAGGCCTTTCCAATCAATGCCTCCTTTATTCCTGTCTGCTCTCTGTTTCTAGGGAGCCATTTGAGGCATCACTGCCAGAACACTCAGCTCTCAGAATGCTCAAAAGCCTCATGGACAATGCAGGAGGACAGAAAGGGTGACAGGGCTCATTCCTTACTTGCCAAGGGAAAAAAAAAAAGCTAGTTTTCACCTGAATTTAAAAAAACAGCAGCAAAAGACCAAATTTGGGGGTAACTGAGATCTTTCAATAAACCTGAGCCTCAAGAGACACACAATGTATGTGCACACAGTGTATCAGCACACTGTATTTCACCTTTCCTATGGGACTCCATACGATTCACTTGGAGATTAACAGCAGTTCCAAGGTCAGTTTATTTCAAATTATTTAAACGTGAGGTCTGTATTGTTCAGTAATCAGAAATGGATTATTTTTCCTATTTCAGACTACTTCAACTGAAGTTTTTACAATTTAATGGGATGACAATATAGAATTAAAATAAATATATATGATTCAATATTTTAAGCTTGAAAATTGAAAAGGACAAAACAATGGTAATAGGACACTAGCATGTTCATTTTCACTGTATGCCCTGAAAAAGACATATAAAAAAGAAAATCCTAAAGCTAGAGAAGGAAAAAGGAATTGCCACAGATGCTCTTGTTCAGCTTTGCCCCAGACAGTGAATCCTACAGACACAGAGTGCCCCCTGTGGGACTCCAGCTTCTGAAAGTTCACATGAAGTGATTCCAGAAAAGTTTTGGTGCCACTGCTGCCACCACATGAGGGTCTGAACACCAAGTGACCCACAGAGGGTCTGACACCCCAGTGACCCACGGAGGGTCTGACACCCCAGTGACCCATGGAGGGTCTGACACCTGAGTGACCCATGGAGGGTCTGACACCTGAGTGACCCACTGGGGTTCTGACACCTGAGTGACCCACCGAGGGTCTGACACCCTGAGTGACCCACGGACGCTGTAAGCCCAGCTCAGTGCCATGAGGAGCCTGAGCTGGGCCTGGAAAGGCAGGCCTGGCTGATGGGAGGGGCAGTGCTCCTGCTCTGGGGCACTGACAGCAAACACAAAGGCATTTCACACTGCGGACACAGCCATCCATCTGCTCTGGGGAGCTGCTGTTAGTCCATATGCATAAAACATAACTTCTTTAAAGACAAAAAATTTCCTTCATTTCCAAGAAGGCAACTGTGGATGAGCTGACAAGTTGTTGTTGGATGGACATTGATACTTTTCTTTTTTTCAGTTCTGTTCACCATGGGTGCATACAACCTGAAGTATTTTTGTTTGGTTAAACTGTTTGCAGGGCTTGAAATTACTTCACACCTCATTTTGGATCAACTGATTTTACTTTTCTGGCAAATAAACCGTGTCAATTAATCAGTTTCTTTTGGACTACTTTCAATTTCAGCTTCATACTCATACCTCCAGACAATGCTGCTTTATTGCTGGGAAGATGAACTTTTCAGAAGATAAACAACCTCAGCTTCCATCGACTTAATTTTCAGTTGTGAGTGTTCATGTGCATCCCTTTGTATTTTTCTTATCTGAGAGCCAGAAAATGAAGATGTGGACTTCTCCATCTACCAAATATTTTAAAGCCATATCATGCAGGAAAACTGTAGCAGAGATATGGGTGAGCAGTCTTAGCCCAAAACCTTGCCTCCATTGGCGTCTCATTTTTATGAGTAGCCCTCCTGTAGCTCTCAGCAGGCCTTCCAGCTCCGAGATGAAAAAAGGAAGGCATACAATAAACAGCCTCATTAAGCTACACAGGCTTAACGATCATTTCTGATCACTGCCTACACTCTGTATCAAAGAAACACTATCTGTGGCATGCATTCATGTAATTAGAAACTACTGTGATAAATACTCAAAAGACTACTCATGTACAGTCAGACAAGAAATCAAAAAGAAATCAAAAGATGTTTCATGACAGCTCGATTTTGAAACATAAATTATTTTCTGTGATAACAATTAATTCATCTGCAATATCCTTGATTATTTTTCAAGAAACAAGAGGGGAGTAAATTATTCTCAGACAAGTAATAATCCTTGTGTTGTGAGCCAGCAGGATGAAAGATTCAGCTCTGAAGTGCCAACTACATTATGTAAGTCTGCATACCTTGAATTATAGGGCTAGCAGCAATTGCAATTAGCAGGAGAAGGCATAATTCAGGAAAAGGCCATTGGATGGCTTTCCAGGTCTGAAAGAACAGATTGAGA
This sequence comes from Erpornis zantholeuca, assembly GCA_013400515.1. NCBI lineage: Eukaryota > Metazoa > Chordata > Aves > Passeriformes > Timaliidae > Erpornis > Erpornis zantholeuca. The sequence continues at coordinate 255,056 of VZTN01004979.1, read as the reverse complement.
AATGCCCCAACTGGGACTTTTCAATCCTGAAGCACATGACTGGGAAGAACCTTCTGGTCCTTGTGACCATAACAAAAGGCCTGTCTAGTAAAAACCCCTGCAGACACGGAGTCTGTTCCCCTCCCTCTAAGTGCAGTGTCCGCTGCTACAGATTTGGCAACTGCATCAGCTCGGCCTCAGATTCGGCTGTTTGTGCTTGGTTATTCTCACACACTGCCAAAATTTGCTGACAACACCAGGAGAGAAAAAAAAAAGGAAAGTAAAACTGGTGATTTTCAACAGTTTATAACTCAGCTCAGCCTAAGCAGGTTTTTATGGGACAAAGAACAGAGATTTCTCTGTAGACAGCACTTTATTCCTGCCTAATTTAAAAGATTTGCTGTGAATGATGGAAACATTAGAACTTCTTAAAGAAAACATAACAGAACAAAAATCCTAGCAGTTCACTAGTATTTCTCTCCAGTAGATCACGTTTGGTGATACAAATAGAGACCATTATCTGCTTCCCTCATAATTATTCGCAATAAAGTTTTTTTAAAGAAAACAAAAACATTAGACTTAAAGGAAGAGAGCTTCAGAATACACAGTATTTCTTTAAGGAGTGAAATTTCTTGCTTGGAATAATTCACACTCGAGCTATTCTAGTGCCACACTATTCCCTAAGGAGTGTGAAATGATCTTCTCAGGGTTACAGAGTCAGTAGTAAACACAAGTTCTACTCTAAGAAACAGTATTTTAAACACGTATTTTCACTAGCATTATATCTAACAACTTCCTATTAAAACCCAGAGGTAACTTTCTCGAGTCCCCCTGTTGCTTTAACACTTTCTTTCACTCCATATCTAGAATCTCCTAAAGTAGCATTTCCTAAGCTATTTTTCTTGTCTGCTCCCCAGCCCCATTAGCTGACTGCAGGGCCTAGGTTGTTAAATCTACACCTCTCTCAAATCTCAAATTTAATCAGTGCTGGCTTTGAGCAGCTCAAACTTCTCCAACTGAAGCATGCCTTAAAATTTAGGAAACAATATTGCTTCACTGTACCTTTGAACACTATCTGTACAACAGCTATTTATCTCCATAAGAACTCCAAAAGCAGCTAACTGCTTCACAAAATTGACCACTCATTCAATTACCATTATTTTTCAGCTGAAATAGCAGTAAATATTTTAACAACATGAGACACTTTTTGCAAAATTAAAAAACAAATGAGTGTTTTGCATAAAAGACATAGGCTGGGAAAGCAGGACAACAAAGAACATACTGGAGTGTCTGTATGTAAAATAAGATCTTTAATTGACTGGGAGTCCTCAGTAGAGACTTGTTTGCAACAGAGCCTCATGGTGAGAGCGAGTTTTTGAAGTTTGGATGCCTTTGGCAGCTTTATAGAACTTTAAGACAGACCAGCTATGACTAAAACACGCTCAGCTAGTTAACTATACACACGTAATGCTTTTTCCATCTTTCTCTCCATGTGCTGACAGCATTACCATTCTCTCCAGCATTCTTCTTCCTTCTGAGCTACAATGGATCTACCAGCTCATGCAGTCCCTGATACCACATTTCAGTACAAAAACTTTCCAACAATAACTTACACAGCTAAGAGAGGTCATCATTTAGAAGTGAGTAGTTATATTAAAGGATCTACACAATTCCAAATCCATTTCAGGATATAGAGTACACTACGTGGAGACTTTAATGAGAAGGTTTGGCAGAGCAGTTTGGCAGAAGAAAGGACTGTCAAGTGATTGGATATGGGATACATCTCCAGTTGCTTTGGATTCCCACATCACCTAAAGAGCTATTCTTCCCATCCCCCCACAGCAACGCTCAAGGCAGTCAAATTTATAGCTCAATAAAATTTTTTATTAAAAATAAAAAGTGTGGCTTTTAAGTACTTCAGTCTTCCAACATCCTTATGCCAGGTCTAGATCAAACTGCTGTAGCTGAATATGAAGCTGGGGAGGCTTGGCCCACTTTATACAGCACTCCTAAGTTAAAGTTTCAAGATCTAAGCCACCTCTTTCCATTTTGTAACAGCTGTTTTTCTATCCTTTCATTAAAAAAAAAAGGAAAGGAAAGAGACCAATGTAGAATAGTTAAATAAATAAATAATGGCTCACAAAACCACAGTGGAGGAACCACTGCTAGTCCTGCCAATAAAAATGTTCCTTCTCTTCAGCGCTGGCTAAACAACTGAAAGTGTTCCTAATGAACTGCTGGCAGCACCATCCATCATTGCACTAAATGGATTCATGTCTCCCAAAACTAAGGATAACTATTTATCTGTAATGCACACACAGAAGTTAGGAAGTATTTAAGCCTGAGGAGTCTAATCTCTCTCTTCTCCCCACCTCCTCAAAGCTTGGTTTTATCCAGGCTTCCTTGTGTAAAGATGATGAGAAAAGTTTGACTGATAGAGAACTTCAAACTGCTCCCATGCTAATGAATCATCTGCATGAGTCTGAAAAATACTTGAGCAGATCAGACACCTACAGTCTGATTTTAACATGACAAACACCTGACATTATGTTTATCTCTTCCCTCTTCTTCTTGTTTGCTACACTGACTTGCACCTTACCTTGAAATAGTCACAGGCTGCTCAAAGCAAGATGGCACATTCGTTAGACATAAAATAATTGAGTCCCAATAGTTGCTTAGGATCTTTGAAGATGCTATTGTGCCAATCATAGTAAACAATCAAATGGGAGAAATGTTTTTGAGCTCTAGAGGAAGTGTGAAAGTCATGTTAGTAATCCCTGGTCAGAAGTCACCTCTGAAGGCTTGACTGGTTACAGATAGGTGTTATCTGCAGAGATAAGATATCCATGTTATATCCATGGACATAGCCCCTGCATGAGTATCTTTACAACAACAAGGATCAGAAAAGAATGCAGAGAGATCAATAAAACATGTCTACAAATAATAAAAGAAGACACTTACTTCATTTCCAGAACTTCCTCCAAATGTTTCCTTCTTTCAGCTCGTAGGTTGGTCAAATGGGTTTCCTTCTCAGCCAAAGACTGTTGTGTAGAGGACAACTTTGCTTTCATTGACTCCAGCTCCTGTTTGACCTTCTCCATAGCCATCATCAGCTCTTCTACCTAAAACATTTTTGGAGAAGACAGGAGACAAAAACAGTGAAGTGTGATCAGCTGGAACTTACTAAACGTCACAACTAAATTGGAGCACAAAGGTTACCAGGGCATGGATGCTCCACAGCACTTCTGCAGGCTGGAGGCGTCGTCCAGTGCTGTGGACAGGATGTCTACACTTGACCAAAGCAACATCACAGCTCATGAGTTACCTTTGTTTGGTCACTGAGGCATAACCATTAGGATACAAACCTTTAACTCCTCTGTATTTCTGTTACAAAATGTACCACATGCACAAGAGGATGGCCTGTGCATGGTAACACTGGCCCACAAAAGTGCAAGGCATTAAATGCAACAATAATATACCAAAAGGAAAAAACATTTCCACTGTAAAGGATACCTCAAGAGAAACTACATGTGCACTTTAAGGACAAAGGTACCATTTCTGAAGCAGGGAGAGGACTGGGCTCCCATGAACATGCTAGTGAGGCTCCTTGCCTCAAAATGCCATTCGAACAATGTGTTTAGGCATGTGTTGGGATTTAGCAACATAAGACACTCAAAGAGTTGCTGATGGCAGAGAAGTACAGCAGAACAATGCTCACATCTTCAGCAAACTGGAAAGCATCAGAATCAACATGATTATAAATTCTAGCACATATTTTCTACAGATGAAGAGTCATTTTATTCTGCACTCGGAACGGGTTCCGTCTCAGGTAAAATGTATCACTAATTAACATGCAAAATCACAATAAATGCTCAAATCTAGCTACACATAGCATTTAAAAACCTCTGGATGTGCTTTAATAATTTTATAATAAAGCTCAATAGCACACATTTCACTAACTTGTTCCATGTAGGTTTTTTCTTTCCATCACAACCGAGAGTTTATAAACAATTTTATAATGTGCTTTCAACGGGAGAAACTCAGATGCTACTGATGCTGTACATAATCAAACATTGGTATAAATTCAGTATGAAACCACAGCACTGCATTGCCTTTATATCTCTCCATAGCAATCAACTTGAGATCCATCCTGGAAGTGAATTACTGAAATTACAACAAGCTCAATTTCTATTTTCATGTTTTTACAAAGAGAGCTGAGCATGTCATTTGCTATACAGGTGCTCTAGAAGGGAAGCATGCAACATGCTTTAATAAATCCTGTACTCCTAAAGCCTGACCTAATGAGTCAGGACAAAAATGGGGCTGGTTTTCATCCTCAATCCGTGACAGAGCAAGAAACACTGCAATTGAGAATTAGGAGATCTATCAAAATCTAGTGTAGACATTGTGCAGTGTTTACTGCAGAAAGCCTTTCTACTTCCATTCAAATGCAGCTGCCAAAGGTGGTATTGTTATGATCAGCAAACAGAAAAAAATTAAAATATGCAATTATCATAACATTCAAAATGTACAGCCAAGAATTCATCTAGTAATCAACAGACCAAAAGAGAACTTCAGTGAAAGGTAGTCCAAACTGGCAAGCATGGATATAATAACCAAACTTTCTCTCTTTTAATAGTGCTTAATGTGGTGAACAAGATCAGAAAATCTGTCAATTTTTAAAACAGAGAGAAACCTCCATAAAATGAAATCGAGAAAATATATCAGAAAAGAATGCAAAGAAGAACTGCAGAAATAATGAACAGCAAAAATATTACTGGGATGGAAACTGATTCTTATTAAAATGGTGGGGTAATGAAGGTGCACTTGTGCATCAGCTGCCAGGATATCAGCTTCTGCTTCCTTTGGGTGGATCAGAAATACGTACAGAGACATTTTCCTCTACACTGAAAAGAGGCATGCCAGCTATAAACCCCTCGGCTTGAACAGAAAACCACCTCGAATCAACAAGCCCCCAGCCAACTGCAACAGTCAGAAGGGCCTGAGTCAATCTGTCAGCTGCCAAGAGATAACAATCTGTGAAGCAATGTCTCCTCCATAATCGGGTTTGAAATATTTCTGACAGCCTTTCTCCCCCTGCCAGCCATCAAGGTCTGTGATGCTAACACTGAAGGACTGGTTTGCTTGATGTAGATCTGTAGTGTGACAACTGTGCTCTTCTGAAGACATGAGGAGACTGGAGCCTGAAATCTGGGCCAGGGCTCCTAGGGAGAGGTGGCAAGGGCTAACTCTGCAAGAGTATCTCTAAGTCGTGCTTATTGCACTTAATCTCTTTCTCATTGCTCTGTTTGATAACTCTTTTCATTCTAAGGTTATAGTTTGTATTTTTGCAGGCCAACAGAAAATTGATCTAATCATGTATTAGGAACAGCTGGAATGCGAGTAGCTTTTAAACTGTGCCAACAGCTTGGTTTACAGAAGTGTCAGTACCTTCCATGCTCTCCAGCAAGGGCCATTTGTCACGCAATTTACTAAGGACAAAGTTCACCAAAATACCGATGATTGTATTCACAGTAAAGACTTCATTGTTCAGATTCATCAGGTTGTAGATAGACCCGTGAACTATCTCAATTAAACTTCTTCAAAACAAAACATCTTATGTGGCAGCTTATGAATCTTAGTGCAGACCTGTCCCTGCAAGCACCTCTGTGAGAAATGGAAGAGGAATATTCACTGGAAACAAACTACTTGCAATGCACATCTAATTTTGCTACACAAAAAACTTCACATCTACCCTTGATTTTTTCCCCCTGAGAGCAGCTAATTATATAATAAAGAAAAAATATTTGCCAAAACCAGAGTTCTTGGCACGCTGAGACATTTTCAGAGACATGCTGTTGACATTTTCAATTTAGCTGTGGGTAAGCTTGTGCCCTGTCAGCTGTAGCTAGAAAGTCTCCACCCATTTCAGATGATGTAAAGAATGAACTCTCGCTCCTCTTTTCTCTTTGCTTAAATGACAGCATATAAAGCAAAATGTACCTCTGACTATTGATGCCTGAGCCATGATTCTGTTCTCTGTAGACAGGACAGAAAGGTCTTCATGTACTCTGAGCAGAGAACTTAAATGGAGACTTATTTGTTCATTGTTTTTAGACCTTAAGTGACCTGACCAGGTGACAGCTTATCTTTAAGGAAGAACGTCAAGCTGAAATAAGTTTCCATTAGAAGACAGGGTTCCTGAGAGACTGAACAAACTACGTGAAAGAGGGCAAAGAATGTCAATTGGATCAGTATGGGATTCACAGCAGCAGAAGAGGGAAGTGTCCACACAGAACAAATATTTTACATAGTGTTACATCTCCCTCCTTAGGAAGCACAAAAGCAAGGTGGAGAGACACAGCAATACAACAAAAGTTTATCTATCATGTCAATGGCAGCCTGTAAAGAAATGATTTAATAACAAAAGAAAATGAAGCCCTTTTCAGGAGCCTATCTACTGTGTTAACCTCCCTGTTCCTACAGACTCTTATTTCAGGCTCCTGCAAATCAAAAACCAGGCTTTTGCACAGACACCACATTATCTCCAAATACGTAGAGGTTCCAGTAAACCTTTCTGCCCACTGGGTAATGTGAAGCCAGGGACTTGCAAAGAGCTTAGTCAAGTTCCCCAAAAGGCAGTAAAAAGATAGCAGAATTGAGAAAGGGACTGTATATAAAAAGTATAACTGAGGTTGGCAATCCTATCTATCTCTGTACTAGCTCATGGAATGATTTCTGGTGATCAGGACAGGCCAGCTCCAGTCCCCTCACCTGTTACATGAAAACTATTGCACTGCTGAGAATTCCTGAGACACAATAAGTATTTCAGGCCAGGAAGAATGCTATTATCAACTGATGTGGTTGTTATTGCTTGCCTCTTAAAATCAGAGCCCAAAGACTCCAACACCTAAGGTCAATCCAGACAGATGTAACTAATGGAACCTCAGCATCCCCACACACTTCAGTTGTTCAGATTGCAATGTTGAATCTACCTATTTTTCAACTACCCTTTTTTCTTCCCACTGGGAGCTTTCCTCAGTGATAAAGCATCACCCGAAGATGCTTTTCTACTGCACAGAAAATTGGAAAATTCTTCTCTAGCCCACTCAGGAAGATAGTTCTAGGGCTTAATTTTATGCTCGCACCTTTTCAGAGAAGCAGAGCAATCATGATCCAAGCAACAAATGCATGATGAATGCTGGTGACACACTGTAACTCAGTACAGTGGGACCGTGCAGCTCTAAAGGGGCAATGGCAGAGTCATCAATGGGGGGGAAAAGAGCAAAATGCTATACACTTGAAGAAACACTTGCCGAGGCAGAGGCTCTGTTCTGAAATGGTGACCTGTGTGCATACCAAGAATGAGGGAAAGGCTAAGGAATGCCCTCCACAGACACCACAAAGGAAAATTTTCTAGTCTCAGGTGATTTGAATACATCCAAATTCACATGCACATGCCTGCCATTAAAGACAGCAAATCACTGGTATATTATATAAAAATAATTTATGTTATTGTTAGATAGGCTTTTTCTCACCTGGAGATTATCAATCTTTACAGAAGAAACTACATATCTTCTCTTCGTTTATCATCGAATGGTTTGGGTTGGAAGGGAGCTGTAAGTGCCGTGTAGGCCAGCTTTACTTGCCATGTCTTTCACCAGATTAGGTCACTCAAAGCCCCATCCAACCCAACCCTGAACACTCCCAGTGATGGGACAGCCACAACTTCTCAGGGCAATCTGTTCCAGTGTCTCACCGTGCTCATTATAAAGAACTTCCTTATCTCCAGTCCAAACTGATTCTCTTTCATTCTAAAACCATTGACCCTAGGCCTGTAACTAGAGACCTTGGGGAAGAGTCTCTCTCTCTATCAAGTGCCCTTTTTCTACTTCAAGGTTGCCATGAAGTCTCTCCAGAGCGAACAATTCCAATTCCCAGGGTTTCCTCATAGGAGAGGTGCTCCAACTCTCTGATGATCTTGGCCTCCTCTGGAGCTGCTCCAGCAGACTTGTGACCTTCCTGTGCTGGGGGCCCAGAGCAGGATGCTCCAGGTGGGATCTCTCCAGAGCAAAAGAGAGGGGAGCAATCCTCTCCCTTGACCTTACCAGTCTGTAATTAAGAGTCTCAAAGGACATGACAAAGGGAGCTGACTGTTACACTAAGATCCCTACTCCTAAGCTGCAGCCAAACGTAGGAAACACAATTAATGTTTAATTACATAGCTGGCATCAGAGTAATTTTTATATTTCTGATTGAAGGAAAAGAATTCTAGTTCTTTCAATCTACATACAGCCACAGCAGGCTATGGGGCAGCTGTTTATATTCATTATTGTGTCCCAAAAGCTCCAGGCAGAATACAAAATGATGACATTTCAGAGAATACAGGTACAAATACCAACATAAACAAGTCATTTTCCATGATCTGTATCTAAACTAATCACTAGAGATCTTTTCAAAACCACCTCAGCAGGCTAACAAGTACATTTAAAATTACTTACCTTCTAAACATAGGCCTGTTTTGTATAAACAAGAAATCAGCATTGCAAGACAAAATGTAATAAAAATCTGTACTTTTTCCCAAAATTAATTAGGCAAGCAAAACAAAAAGTCTTCCAGTTAAAAGTCAGTAGAAAGAGTAACAGAAGGACCAAAAAAATAATTAACATTTCTCAAAGTGTCACTCTCAGATGACAGTCTCCTATTTTTCTGCAGCTCTTGAGTTTTTAAAGTATTTTTTATCTCACTATGTACATTGATGAAATGATAACGAGATTGCAAATTTCTGCATTATCTTTTACTCAGCTGAACTGATTAGACTGCAGAGAAGGGAAAGAAATAGACATGAAAAGAAAGACAAAGAAAGACAAGAGATCTGGCTCCTTGTAAACTTGTTTGGATCCCAGAAAAATTTCCTAGAACAGATGTTAAGACATGGAAAAAGCATAGGCCAGACTTGGGACTTAAGCATCTAATTTAACTGCCTCCAGTAACATATTACAGGGAGAAAGCACCGAGTCTGACATAACTTGGACTGCCAGCAGGACCAGATGGTTTGCTTAAATCACAAGCTAATAAACCTTTACACAAAATAAGAGGGAAATGAATTATGGTTTCATCACAGCCCCATTTTTGTTAGAGCAGTAGGGTGGATTTAAGGTACTCTTAAAGACTGCATCCAAGACACTTAAGTAAATTCTTGGCTATTCTGAATTAAGGGAAGAAACTTCAAATTCCTATAGATACTGGGGAAGCTATTAGGCCTAGCTTTTTAAGAGCTAAAATATCAGAAGAAAAGGAGAGAAATCAGTAAACAGTAACAAGAAAAATCTTCCTCTCCCTCAGCAATATTGTAATATCTGATTTGTAAGGCAAGGACAGCCCTGAAGCACAAAAGCAGCCGAAAGCTCTTCCCCACAGAGAGCAGAAGGGTGTAAAGCAGAATGGCTCCGTCCCACCACAGCCTGGAGCTCTGGCTTCCATTCAAGCCCCTCTTATTCAGCACCAGTGCACAGGATGCAGCAATGAAGGTGTGTCTATACATCACTTTTACCTGCATCTCAAAGGGGATGCCAGCCTTGCAGCAGCCCTTTGGCCAAAGGCAGCTGTGAACNTTTCCGTTTTTTATTAATATCTAATCTAAATATCAGTTCTATAAATAAAGTCTTCTGCTTTCTGATCATCACTCAATGAACTCTAATTGTTTTGTGGAAGGCCCTAGAAACAGGGCTTCCCCTCTCAACAAACAGCGGTGCAGGACTGTGGCAGAGTGCACATGGACAAGGAGTTCTGTTTGCAGAAAAGAGGGGAGTTAGTGCTGAAGCTGTGAAAATGGCTGGTGGATTATCAGCTCTCCAGAGAAAAGGCAGGGTTTTTTGATCATCTGTAATATATAGCAGTAATTTTAGGGATGAACTTTGTCTTTCTCTACATTTCTGTGGGGCTTTTTTAAGTTTTTTTGCCTTTTTTTTTTTTAGGTTATTTGGATTTTGTACATTCAGCACCTCTGGTAACACAGTGTCTGGGTGGCTTAACAGAACTGGTGCCACTGTTCTGTTCTTACATTACTAAATGGGAAAAAGGAGAGGAGTGAGATAAACAGAACAAAAGCCTATGGTCTGAAAACCTGCAGGATACTGCAGATGAATGCAATTTTTCTTATCACCGTGAAACTGAGATATATAAACAGCTGATGTCTCTTATTTCTATGAGCTGGTCTCCCAACAAAAACTTCATTATAAAAAGGCCATCTGATTATAAAAGGAGTTAATGCTGTGTATTGCTCCTTACTGTCTCCACTGCTGGCTCTAGGCAGAGAAGAGCACTAATGAGATTGCCCAGATATCTGACATCGCCCTGTTACTCCTGCAGAAGCCTCACAAACATAAAGAAGTCTCTGTCAAGAGATACTACTACTCAACAGATACTCTGTTACTGGAGTATCCACCAAGTGCTTTGCGCTCATACACAGAGTGCTGAGCTTTGGTATGCAGAAAGAGGAATCAGGAGGCACAGATGTTTGGAAAAGAGAAAACTCCTGAGCCTTCAGGACTCAGCAAGTCACAGCTGTGTCCTGTTAGGATGTTTGGAGGTAGCTTTGACAGTTGTATCTCCTAAATGTGGGCCATAACCTACATAAATAAGCAACAGCCAACTGCTAGGACAAGAGCTCTTGAGAAGGAAACAATAATTGCCTCTGCTTAACACAAATAAAATATGTGAGTCAGGCCTTGAAAAAAGTAAGTGAAAACTGAATTCTGATTTCTACTGAGGAAAAGAAATCTGGTTTAGTCACTGGTATCTGAAGACTATTAGAAGTTACAATTCTATTTCTACATTTTGCTCAAGTGAAACCATTATCCAATGAAACATTCTCATTATGTTTTTCAACCCATGCAACCAAAGCAAAGTAAACTGTCCTATTATTTTACTTTACATGGTATAGTCTCAGGAAACTGTCTTGTGTTTATCTTCCATGGCTAGCAATGAGTCTCTCCCCCGCTGAGAATATAAGAGCAATCACTAGGAATAACAGTCAATCATGAAAAAACCTGCACTTTGATCACCTTCTAAAAATCTCTACAGACGTGGACACTAGAATGCAGCACATGAAGCACATTCTGTGCAGCACTGCACACACTCATTTGGCACAACTTATCACATCCAAATACAATTCTCTAGATCTCTGCTCAATTCATGATATTCCAGCCACAAGTCTAAACATGGCCATCTTCAAAATAAACTGCCCTTTCTTAGGTTACATCTCCTGCTGCTAAGGTACAAGTGTGACTAACTGCCCAAGGATTTTAGCAGCTTTTTCCCAGCTCTCTGCAGACCATGCTGATTTCCATTTTGCTGCATTTTAGACAGTTTCAGGTTAACTAGGATATGTCACTATGGCAGACAGTTTAGACCTAACTGAATAATATTCAAAGTAAATATTTAATGCTGTGCTACACAGCACAGCAAAGGCTGTCAATTTATATAGCACAGACTGATTTTCCAAAGAGAAAATTCTGGGATGATGTATTAACTCAGTGCGAGCAGTGAAAAACGTTCTGCTGATTCCACACACAACTTTAACACTCTTTTCCCACAAGACATTAAGGATCATGAACATAAATAAATGAAAGCACATGCACTGCCATGTGAAGGTTGAACATGTGGCAAACCAAAGAAGTCTCACTGGCAAGCTCAGGAAAGTTTCCACCTCTCCAAACTTGTGGAAGCAGATATTTAGCACTGCAGTGAACAGAAAGCGAACAGCAGAACCTAACTACAATAAATAAAAAAGAACTTCCACTATTTGGAGCTGACTGAATTCAGGCTGAAATTCAGTGAAGGGTCTGAAGGAATCAGATGGTGAACAGCAGTACAGGAGTCTGGAAGCTTTTGTGTGAGTAGGAAATATTTCAAATGAAGAGGCATGCTCAGTTTAATGAACCTCAAGCTTGTTACTCTTCTGTTTTTTTCTATATAGGAGAATGCTAGGGAAAGGAAAACAATTTCTTTACTTGGACTTCATGGATTTGGGGGGAAAATGAATTATGTCAGAAAACGAACATATTTTTCAATTTATTAATCTAATGTTCAAGTCTAATGAGCTTTTCTAATGGTTTAATCTACATATTGTAGATATGTAATCTGCATATTGTATCACACTTGCATTTAAGATCACAGTTAAAGAATGCAACTGCAAAAGAAATTTAAAATGAATAAAGCACAGGACTAGCTTAAACAAACATTAACACAAGTATTTGCATGGGTCCTTACAATTACAAGCAAGTATTAATATAACCAAATCTGCAAGAATTTGATTTTCTCTTGAGCCACAACAAATAAAATGCTGTCTAGATGTAGGTGCTTAAGAAAAGAGTATAACAGGCAGAGAGGTGACAAGATTGAGCTTTGTCTGGAATACCTGACTATAATAAAAGGCAGAACGTGAAATTGGTATTTATCTATTAAACAATAAAAAGGGATAAAAATACAGACAAAATTATCCTAAAATCAGCACTTGAATAAAATTTATATATAACAGTTCCCATCAGTATTTCTCATTTCATTAAATGAAAAGGTGACTTATGTGGAGAAATGCTCAATGTATATTTTGCACAGAGGTTAATTATCCTTTCAGTGTCCCCAGTTCTCCTGAAAGGCATCAAACTTTGACTACTTTGTAACCTTAAATGAGAGGAACAAATGAAACAAAACCAAAGTCATAATTCCTGGAGGAATTTAGAAGAGAGGTAGATGTGGTGCTTAGGGACATGGCTTAGTGGTGGGCTTGGCAGTGTCAGGTGAATGGTTGGACTCGATGATCTTGAAGGTCTTTTCCAACCTAAACAGTTCTATGATTCTAAAAGATTTAGAAGTTTTTTTGTCTAGAATGTTAGAAAAAGATCTCTGCCTTAAAGTCATTAGGCATGATTTTCTATTCATCATTTCTCTCTCTATTCATTCCTCCAAAAAAAAAATACAAAACCCTCCCAAGCCCCCAGCTCAGCACAGCTGAACAAAACTAAGACAGAAAAAATTCCAGTCTTCCAGCTCTTAAAGTGTGCATTACTGAATGCAGAGGGAATTACACACCAATTCCCTCTCCCTTGCAGGGAGAGTCACTCTACAAATACGTGTGTGTTTAAAGGAAAAGGTTATGTAATCCACTGAAATAGCTGGGGAGAAGAAGTAATGTTAGGGAGATGCAGTGCTCCTAAAAATGGCTGCAAACATTCACTGACAAGGACATGGGGCACTTCAGTTACCCAAAATGCTTTCTCTAACCAAAGCAATGAGGCAGAAGAATAAAGTAAATCTCTTGGAAAACAATGGTAAGATTATACTCTGGGCTGACACTGACTTAAAAAGCTCTTAAAATTTTATATAAGTAAATAAAAAAATTTAAAATACAAGGTTTTAGCACAGAGTTTTACTTAATATGAACTAAGTACACAAATTACTTTGCACATGTACATATATACACACTCAAAAGCCAAAATTATTTTGGCAGACTTTTACAGGAAAGAGCTTTTTAGAAGATATTCAAGAGAAGTTCAGCCAAAGAAATGTAAACGCCTTAGAAAAATCTTAGAAAAAACCTCCAGTACCTTCAACCCCAAGCCATACCTTGGATTATTGCCTTGATCTCCAATCTCTTACTTCATCAAATTTCTCATTAGGAGATACAGAAGAAAAGATAAAAACATTCATTAAAAGCAAACTGTCCAACATGTACTACAGAGCAGTCAGAACTCTGACATTTCTACGGTGCTCAGAAAACATCTATAGGT
>VZTN01004979.1:207681-236868 GCA_013400515.1 Erpornis zantholeuca | reverse complement strand
ATACTGTCTAGGATCCTAAAATACAGCAACCACAATTATCCTCAATATGTTCATCAGCAAACAGGAGAGCCTGACTTTAGCCTAAAGAGTGCTTTCTTCTGGAAAATGTGGATTTTTACTTTTTTTTCATTAAAGCCTGTGATACAAGAATACCTGTTAAGAAAACCATCTTAAAACATTTTAAAGTGCACTTTTTTGGGGTCAGAAGTGTTGTTAAGTAAATAACAAAGACAAGGAGATGCCTCTATTGAAATGCAACTAACCAAATGTTCCTGTTTGCTAATTACTGTCACAAGGAACTGAAAAACACTGCACAGGCTCACATGAAGTAAGAGTGCCAGTTTCAGATTCTGCTTTAGCAAAATCTCATGGATTTATTCATTACTTATGGTATGACTTCTTGATGATTACTTACCTGAGTTAAAATCAGGCAAGTCCAGGGCTCTTCAGAGTTATCTCATCAGTGGCACAAAATCAATTAACACATAAAAGTTTCTACTTGTGGCTGCAGTACACAAGTGTGTATTTTCTGTGTGCATGGTTGGCTCAAGCCAAGGGATTTGTCTTTTTAACCAGTTGCTTTGCAAGTGCAAGGAGACTGTGGACCATAAACACAACCAGGCTAATAAAAATCATTGTCTTTCAAATACATTCAGTGAACAAGACAGGAAACCTAAGGATGCCTTGCACACAGGAGGGCAGCTTCGACAGGCAAGACAGATAGAAGTTACTACTTAAACCAATATTTCAAAAGGTATCTCAGGATACCTTATATTTTGATTTTAATTTCAAGAAAATCTTACCTATGAAATAAAACTTATCATGAAGGCTTTGCAGGTTTTATGAGTTCTGTTACTAATGCTGGAACAGACAGAGAGGATGATCAAAGAAAGGCAGCCGTGTTTCACGCAGGAAAGCAGGGAAATTAGTACTGTACTGTCTGGTTACTTTGCTAGGAGCACTAGCAGTGACTTTACAAGATTGCAGACCTGTTTCTCAGCATTGATCCTGGCTGACTCCTCTTGTGCTAGCACCATTTCCCGCTCTGCAGTTATCTGAACACTTTCTCTGAGTGCCTCTTCCAATTCTTCAATCCGATCATCCTTTTTACGCAGATTGTCCTGGAAAATGACGGGAGACCAGGTGAAGATGACTTGTTTGGAACTGCAGCCTTTCAACCAAGCAAGTTTTAAGCCAACCAAAATGTGCTTCTCCCTCCCAAGGCACAATTGCAGGCAAATAAATCTTCACACAAAGGAAAGAATGATGAAGGGATGCAAGAGTAAGAGGAAGATCAGAGTAAACAGAAGGAAAAAGCCAGCAAAGCAGGACCCCAAAGCAAGAGTGCTTGCCTGGTGTGGATACACCACAGTCCTGTCAGATTATACAGCACAGAGAAGCAAGGATTGTTGGAAAATAAGGATTAGTAAGGAGTTCAGAAGCAGAGAAGGCAGAAGTGGAAGGCAGCAGGCATCCAGAACCGCCCATTGCTCACCCATTCAGCAGTAGGGGTGGTAAGAAGGGAAACAAAGCACTGCACTTTGGAATTCACCATTTCCAGGTTAAGAGGGAGAAAAGCAAACATTGACCCAACAGAGTTTTCCACTTCAGATTAAGTCTAAAGGAAGTTTTACATCAAAGGCTCTCTAGGAAATATGAAGGATTCATCTGGACTGTCTGTATCTCAGACATTCAAGTATCAAGACTCCCTAAAAACTTATTCTTTGGTTAAGAGCATCTTCACAGCTGTAAGTTCAGCTGTGCCTCCTATGTTCAGACCACTGAAGAAAACTGTATTGCTCCCCAGAAAATATACTGTTTTATTGGTTTCTACAAGCAGCATAGCTTAAAAAAAAAATATATATATATATATATAAAATAATGGTATTGTTATTTGTAAAGGAGACTCTCCTAACTCTAGTTTCACAAGGCAAATAAATGTGTATCTCCTGCTTCTGCAGAGGCAGCTTGGGCACAGCCTGTGCACACCTGAACGCCCTGGACACAGCTGCTGAACAAACCCACTGCAAGGGCTTCACAGAAGAGTTCTGCATTTCTTGTCTTGCAGACAGCTTTAGATTGTAGGGTTCAGATGAGATATTAATGCATACTGAAGTTAATACATGGCTTTTTAGCCATCTCAGCAGCAGTGGAAGAATCAAAAAGGCTTTTCTTTATTGGCATTTTGCTCTTTGTCAGATGTACCCCTTTGGCTTCTGTTCTTTTCTATTTAGGATTGTAATTTTCCACTGATACACTGGAAGAGTTTTGTATCGTGTAAAGAACGAGGTAAAAGAAGACTGACTTGGAAAAAAACTGACCTTGCAACCTTCATAATGTAAAAATTAGTCACTGGAGTTTAACAAATGAATCAGAATTATTCCTTGATTCCTTCTTTCTAGGACCATATCCCCAAAGACAGCTGCATGAAAACCATTTCTGACAGTCTCAAAGCTGTCCCTTTCAATGAGAGAGTTCAATCAGAGATGCAAAGCTTCGTATCAGACACCTGGCACCAGTGCCCCTGTGAAGAGCAAGGCTGCTGTTCAACCACCAGCACAGGCAGCAGGAGTTGTTAGGCTTTGCAAGCAGAGGAGCTTTCTGCTGATGGTTACATTGCCAGGTGGAGTCACAGGGCAAGCAATTGCTGATTCTAAAGCAACAAATGGAGAGATCTACATTTCAAAAACAGGAGTCGCTTAACATGTTTTCATACTTCCTGAGTCTTTTAGGAACACTGATAACATCTTCCAAAACTGCTTTATGGTTATGATAAGCCTAATTGAAGTCTCATCAAAAAGATGAATAACAAGGTTACAAAATGCTCTGCACAGAATACTGACCATGTCAGACATGGGAAATATTTATTTGCCTATCTGCATCACAGAGTAATTATGAGCTTTACTTCTTGATACATCACTCATGGACAGTCAAGTGAATGTGTCAGTTAACAGAAGTGGGAATTGTACATTTGAACAGCTGCATTTAAAATGGAAACTCTTTTAAAATAAGAATGCAGAATAAAACATTCTAGCACATAGGTATATCCACTCCTCATTCCCAGCTAACATTTCAGAGGTGAATTCAACACTGTATTAAACATGACACTGTATTGATACAGGTGAACTCTTGAGGGACAGGAGGAAGAACAACTGATGATACCACAAATACAGTGCCACGTTACCTGCATTCGAAAAATATATATCCCTGTGTAATTACTTTTCATAAAGTAATACACTAACTTTTACATTTATAGTAGAGTTGCAAGTTAAAAGTCCAGTGATGACTTCGAATGAATTGCCCAGCAATGGTGATCTTTTAACTTAAGTCTAATATCCCACCCAGGAAGGAAAGACTAAGTAGAAGTTTTCCCCTTCTGTCTCAGTCAAACCCAGTTAAAAGGTGTCCGATTTTACTCTTCGAATGGTGTCATGATGTGTGTAACCACCTTACAAAACCACACAAATGACTGGCAGGAGCAGCAGGTTGTTGCTTAGTCAGGTAACACCTCCACTAGTGCACGGTCTCAAAACACACCTGAAGAATGATTTCGTTTCTAGCTTGTTGATTCATGCCTAACTGATAAGCATTTGAATGACTTTTTTAAAAATATAAATATACTCACTAGTATGTCTCATGTTAGTAGATAAAATTGAAGTGAACCTGCATTTGCCTTTTAACACACCAACATGTTTTTTCCAACTCTGAACTCTGCAACACGACAGGCTCATGCTGACCTGTGCTGTTGTTGCTTTCCTCCATTTAATTACATGAAGTATTCTATCTTCATTGTGATAAGAATTAAACTCTGGAAAAAATCTTCTATCAATTTTAACCACAGTTATAACTTTTTTCCTACAGTGACTGTTCCTCTGAAGCAATCATACCTTTGAGCATCCCTCCAAGGGCAAATCTTCCTGTATTTTGACAAAATTGCAGAATGATAAACAGTGACAGCCTCTTTCCAGGAATCTTATACAGATGACTACTCAGAAAGAAAAAAAATTATTACTTACCTGTACAGTAACTGTATTCTTCAAGGTGTATTACTTACCCAAATACCTCTGTGGCCCTCCCTCCCTTATCTTCCCATGTGCATGATATTGCACAGCAGAGATGGAATTAGACTGGGATAGAGGAGACAGCTCTGCCTTTATGCTCACTGGTGGCAGCACACAGAAAATGAAAAACCCATTCGACACCGTGGGAGTGCCAAGAATTCAGGCACAATAAAAATTTGTGCTACCTATGCTGTGATCCAGCTGCTGATTCGCATGCAGAACTAATTCCATACATGCCTGTCTGAAAGGCTGAAAGGAAAGGGAGGTGTGACTGAGGCACATTTCTGGGCTTTGCCTTTCACTTCACTTCAGGAAGGGGTGGGATGGCCAAGTGATGCATGTTAAAATGATGTTTCAATTGAATCTAGCCTGCTTTCGTGTGATGTGTAATCTGCCGTGGAGTTTTATGGAAGTGCATGAACTTTCACCAAGGCATTTAGGTTCAATTAAATCTAAGATATCCTGGCAAACTTCACAACCATGCCTTGAATTACACTCAAGAAGATCTTTATGGCCTAATTGCACTCTTGGAATGAAGGTGCATTTCTCTAGTCAGCTCTTGGGAAAGATTAGTTAACAGTTTGGGAAGGCAATGAAATGATTCTTCTAACAGTTAAAAGTATTTCTAGGACTAGACCATCACCTGGGTAGGGAAGGTTTTGTCACATAACCCTGGAAATGATGCAATAGCATGTTTTACCTGTGCACTTTCATAGACCACAAGGGAAGAACAGTACTGCAAGTGTTTTGCACTAGGAATCAATTACTTACACAGTGAAATCATGACATCATTACAAGCCCTTATTCCTGTGAACTATTGCTTTATCTTACCATGTATTTCCTCAACAAGCCATGGCCTAGATAAAGAACTTAATGGTAATGACCTCAGTCCATTCTAGATGGAATAAAACTCTCCCTAGGAAGAAAACCCCTCCTTTGTGAACTGACCTTCCACTGGAGCCTGGGAACTCAGGACTGTCAGCTGCCTCTAGTACTACTTCCAGCTCCTCATGGATACAGTCATTTAGTTATTGAGACAACAAATTCTTCACCAACATTTGGAGACAACCCATGTACAAGTGTTAAGATTTTTTCCCAGTTAAAAACATGAGGGCCTGATTAACTCTAAAGTGCATGCTGGTTAATTAATATGAAAAATTGAAATCTTCTTCAAAGACGTTTCAAAATCTTCCATAAAATTCCCTCGCTTCCTCTTTTTGGCCATAACCAGTACCAGATATGAAGGGGAAAAATTGGTTCTCCTTATAGTCAGCCCATTACTGAGGACTTCAGGTTTGCAGTCTCAGGAATCTACCAAAAAGATGCCCAAAGACTCACAAAATTACTGAAGATGGGTTTCTGCAGTGTTGGTTCAACTACTGAACCCAGAAGAGAAGATGCTATGCCAAATACCTACTCTCCAGAAAAGGACACTTGGTGAAAAGAAATCAGTTAGTTAAATAATGTCTGCTTTTCTCTGAAAAATATCTAAAAACCTGTGTATTTTCCTAAGAAGGTCCTGAAGCTTTAAGGGAATATATAATGTGGTGGTACCAAAAGGTTGTATCACAGTTTCCCTTGATTTCAGGAGCAATCACAGGGCCCTAAAGCTCAGCTGAGCATGATGCATCTCCTTCATTTGGTTCCACGTGCTGATCAACTACTTCAAAGCACACAAAATTGTCACTCATAAATGGAGAAATACCTCTTACACTGATGAGGCAATACTTTGACTTTCGGAGTTTTCACGAATATAGATCAGGTAAATGCTGAAGGCCAGAACACCAAATTGTAACAAAGCCCAAATTGTAGTTATGACAGAATCTAGCTCAAAAAGAGTCTTTGGGGTCCTTGTGAAACTCACCCAAAGCAACAGATGTCCACAGAAAATCGTTTAATTCATTACCATTTCCTGAAGAAAATGGCAATATAAAAAAACCCCAAACCTTCAAAAACATATTTGCTTGAAAAGTGGAATGAAAAAAGAAGGAAATACCTTTAGGGTAGTGTACAGCTTGGCACCAAATATAGCATAAACCCCACAAAAATAAATACAGATCCAACACTAAAGACTCTGAAAATAAAGTAACAGAGAGGCAAACAACCACGTAAAGAGCTGCTACTGCATACATGGCTGGGCACAAAGCAGTGCAGCTCCAAAAAACATGGAAGCTAATGCTGGCTGCACACAGCTGTCTTGGTGCTCTCAACTGGTAAAACTAAAAAATAGTGTATTGGGGTTATCTGTGATGGGGGAATCAATCTCTGGCTGTTAGGTGGCAGCTAAGTATATCCAAGCACAAGGTTTATGAGAAGTTCCTGTTTCTCACACAGCAAGATGAAGAGGGCTTTTCTGTAAGCACAGCAACAACATATGTAATTATCAGGAACTGCTGATTGAAAGGAACAGTCTGAGAGCTACAAGGCACTAACTGCCAAGCAGGAGCTCCTTGATCAACATTTCCTCATCTTTGGAGATCAGACCTGAGATACATGATGATTATGTCATTAGAACAACATATGTCAGCATCTGGAGGGCTGTATCTGCCAAATAAGACACACAGATTGGAATTCAAGCCTGCCAAGTTACATAAATACAGCAAAATAACTACAGGAGACAAGAGGAGAAAGACTGAAGTAGAACAATTTAATTCCAGTAGGAGTTGAGAGGGAAGTGCAACCAAAGCTGGCCACAGCACTGCAGACACTGTACTGAAAATGTGAGGAACAGCAGAAGGTGATGAGTACATTCTTCTGAGAATACTACAGTGGAAAAAGAGAATATGTGTACATCCAGAGTATGTGTGCACTTGTGGACCCTCAGTTGCAGAAAGAACAAAAATATATTTATAGTAAAAAGAAAAAGTTGATAAATGCTATTTCTAGGCACAATAGATTCAATATAACCAGCCCATTAAAATTAGCATGGTGAAAAAAAACAACTGTAAGGAAGCCAACAGTTTATGAGAAATGGCCAGTGGAATTTTCTTCTTAAATAGAAGAGTAGAAAATGGAGCAGAACTACACTATCCCTTGAGAATAGTCAAGGGTGATGCAGGACTCTGAATGCCAACAAAAATATGTGCTCTTCTATACATGGGAAGGATGCACACTAAAATATATTTACATGGGAAAAAACCCACCCAAACCCATGAAAGTTGGGAAAGAGATGTATCAAATCTAGTGATAGACCGCAACAGACAATAACCAGATAGGTACAAGTTACCATCAATGCATCTAATCTAAATGAAAGTGAAATGGGAGGGAAAAAAAATCATAGTGAAAATTTTATTAAAAGAATGGCTTAATTTTTCATATGGTCTTTATCTTAGATACTCATAAAAGCCTTAGTAAAACTTGTGCAAATTGCTGGTATTGCCTGATAATTGCTGTATTGTATACAAAACCTTGTTTGTAACTCCAGCCATTTACACTTTTTTCTTCCAAGATATTTGACGTCTGACCACCCAGGTGTGGTACTTTCAAAAAGTATTTCCAGAACATGCAGCACTTCTGTTCAACATCTGGAGCAAAGTGCAGCACCAGAGCCCCAGATAACGCTAGGAAAGGATCCTAGTCAGTACTAGCTGAAGGAGAACAGGAGGGAGGAGAAGAAAAGGACAGTTCTAGACTGTTGCACAGGCCCAGACAGGGAAAGGCAGAAGTGGTTGTTCCTGTGGGAAGCTGGCAGTGTCCCTTCCTGACAGCTGCCATCTCTCTGACACTTCTTTCCTGTTGCTGCAGGCTTGGTGCTCCCAGCACAGCAATCAGTTACAAACCTGAGGCTTGTACAGGCACTTTTCATCAGCACCAGCCCAGACAGACCCAAGCACCTTGCCAATACTAACAACCAGGTTTACCATTTAGCAGCTGCACGGGGTGCCAGCAGTTTTAACATTTTGCTCCAGCTGTTGAAAATGACCACATTTGTAGTTTTTAAAACCTAGAGGGACAGTGTTTCTATCAAACCACAGCAGGTCGCTGCACGGACTATTGAAATGGGACCCAAAGCTGACAATACAGCTGTGAAAATGATCTGAAGTGAGCAAAAGCAATAGATATCTCTAATTGTTATGGGGCTCTGTGGGGTTTTTTGTTTATTTGGTTTGCCTTCCTTTTTTGGGGGATGCGTGTGGTGTTTTTTGGAGAGGCTAACTGGAGAAATGCTACTGCAACAAGATTTGTTCTTCACTCATAAATCAATACTATGACTCAAGGCTCCTAAACTGATATAGGATTACAGAAAAAGCCAGCAGCAGTTCTAACTAACTGCACTGTTAACACAAAGCTCAAACCCATATGCTGTTCCCTTGATAGAGCCTTATTTGCCTGAACTCGCTTTGTAAATGTCAGTCCTGTCATCATCATTGTACTAATATATCACAACTCATAAGACCTACCCTTCTTTGCTCATTTTCAATCCTTTAGCAAAAAAGACCATCAGAGCAGCATGCATGGACAGCTATAAAAGAACTCTTCTCTTGTTCTCCCTCTTGTTCAAAGCTGAATAAATGACAAAAATTGCTACTGATAAAAACACCACTGAGGAAATGCTTACTGAGCAGCTGATCCCATTGAATCTCTTCCACGCTCTCAGTTTTGAAGGGAATTCCTGCAATCATCTCTTGTTTTTGATTTTAGCCTCTGATGCCTCTTTCTTGATGTTCATCATAGTAGAGAAGCTTTTGTATTTGTGCTATAACTGCTTCCTTTAAAGCAGCCATCTACAGAGATCCTATTGCTAACCACCAAGCATTTTATTAAAGCTTAACAAATCCCATTCTTAATTCCACTCCGTGCAGATGTTCCCCTTTCTCCCCACCTTCAAACGAGAGATCATTAAAACAATATCCCATCAGAATTAAATGATCACTGTTTTTTCATGCCATCCAGGAGCACCCCAATGCACCCACAATCCCCTGAAAGCCAGATCCATCAAGTGAAGGGAATTTCAAGGAAAAGATCTGCCTTGGTACAACATGGACTCAGCTACTAACCAGAAATAGACATATTACTTTAGGGAAATGCTTGATTTAAAATATCAAAACTGTGCTCAATATCTTCACTAGGAAATCCACAATCAGCTGTACCACTTAAAGATACATTCGAAGACAGGAAATATGATTTGGATGCAGTAACAGAAACTTATTCTAAGTTGAGCAAGGAAGGCTCAAGAAGAATGGAATGACTCAGTGAATTCACCTGCATGTAGGGAAAACCTATTAGATACAACTGATGAGAACAGAATAACAAAAATGTAAAAACTGGACATTTGAATAAAATTGGACATTTAAATAAAAACATAATCAGAAAATAATGAGTTTAAAAACACTGAAATAAGGTGTTTGAAAATAAAAGCTTCTAATTTGTGTATTTGAAGCATTACAGTGACAGTAGCTTTAAAGAGGCAACTTATCATATCATTTGTAAAAATCACCATTAAAACTAACTAGCTTAAAAAGCAAAAGAATGAGAAAATGGAAACACTTCACATTCTGGGAGATTCTCACTTCTTTGTATGAAAATTCCAATTGTTTCTATAAAAGCCTGAGGTAGTTGAGAGAGATGAGAAAAACAGTTATTGTTTTCCTTCAGCCCTAAATATTCCAAAATGATCCTCTATTATTCTCAGTCTGCAAAGCTGGAAAAAATGCTCCCTGGCTCTTGTCTTCACTCATTGCTTTTCATGTTCAAGAATTTAATTTTATTTAATATCTGTTTGAACTATTTTCTTCCTTGCCTTTCCCTTTCCTGTGTTTGGCACATCTTCTCTGGCATTACCCACGAGGCGAAGGCACTGCTGATGCACACAGTGGCACTGCAGCATTTTCTGCTTGCTGTTTGATACTTCTCAAAGGGCTTTTTAACAGTTCTTCTAACCCAAAACATTTTCCTAATACTGAGATTGCTCTCCTATGGTAACACAGCTAGTCAAAACCCCCCATTGTGCACACATATTTAAGCTTGTCTCTCCTGACATATATAAATAAATGTATACTTATGCTGAATTTCACCTGCTCTTTTATCCATGGGTTCCAGTTATGAGATGCTTGTGGAGCTATATAGGTTATCTTTCATTTAAACATCCTGAATAAATCAATAAACATCATCTGGAATCGTACAAAAAATTTAGTCTAATTTACAGGAAATACCACATCTGCCATTTTTTAGCTGGATAAATCACCTCAGCACAAAACAGTAACTGTTTCATAGCACTGGGACACAAAGACATCTTCACTTAAAATGCAAAAAAAAATGTTTGCAGTTTAAGAATACTCACTGGTTCTTCAAAAGGGGGATGAGGGAAGGACATGGGGGTGACTGGCAGGGAAAAGGCTGTGCTCTAGAAGGAGATGGACACCTGTTGTTGGGACACTGTGTTCAGTTTTTATTTCCTTGCTTTTCATGCCCTGCTTTGGAAAATCATCTGACCCCAATGATATCAAAATTTAGGAAGAATTCAAATGCAAGCAGCAAAACCAATGTAATGTTCTAGAGTGAATCTGTTGATGAATTTTAACTGACTACTGACACCTTCTAGAACATTCATATCACCCTCCTTTAATCCTCAGTAACAGACTAAGTGATCCCAATAGAGTTAAGTTTTTCCCATGCCTGCATTGAGGTCTGAGTGCACATCAAACCAAAGGATGGAGATGAAAGGACTGGTGCTGACTTTTAGTATGTCACAACCTTCTGTCAGTTCTAAACAGAATTTGCAGCCCAAGTCTCAATTCCAGTTCATATCTGCACATCACAGTAAGAGCAGCTGTTCTGAGATATCCTAAGAATGTGTGAATTTTAGCCAAAAAGAAAAATTTAATAGGAAAAGTGCTAACTAAAACCAAAAGACAGAATAGGCTGATTTCTACACAGAAAAAAAAAAAGAGTAGTTTAAGGGTGACATCAACTTGGGCAGCTTAGTAAGCAAGATTAAAGAATAATACTGATTTAGAATGAAATTAATTAGGTTTAGTACTATTTGAAATGAATTAGAGGAAGTATTTTTAAGGAAATACTTGAGCATTTGTTCCCACAGTATAGAACTATAAAAAAAAATCCACGTGTATTATTTTTTAAAACTAAGTTCTGAATTCTGTCTGAGGTCCCCATCATCACCCCATCTCCCTTTCTTTTTCTATTGTGCAAAAGAAGAATAAAACAGAATAGCAATTTTATTAAACAATGGGACGGTGAAATGAGCCATGGCAATTGGGTATTTTTATTCTTAGGGAGAGATGAGTTAGAAACCACTTTCAACACAGCAAAGGGAAAAAAAATAAAGCTTATGAGAGAGAAAAAAAAATCAAGAAGAAGGAAAAAATGCAAATTTATTACCATTTCTCAGGCTCATGAAATAAGACACCAAAATGAAAAGAGAGCTGTTCTTCCCCTTCAATGTGCTCCTATTGTTTTGCTTAAATCTGGCCCTCAGTGCTTTCTGCTCTCAGGAGAGACCTCCTCACAGGAACCACACCATGCTGTCAACAGCTACATTAATCTCTCTGACAGTTTTTAGGAAAGCAGTCTGAACTCAGATACTAATCTTGGAGAAAAAAGCCTATGCAAAAAACATCCTGTGGCTAGGGTTCTTGGCACACGTTCAGCTGTCCAGTCCTCACTGTACTTAGTTTCTGGCATATCATAAAGGGTACCAACCCTTGCTTTTGCCAAACATCCAAGAGCACAAATAGCAGGTTTCATCTTCCACTGACACATCATGTTTCTGCAGAAGAGACTAGGTGAAAGTGTGCCTGGGGAATAATATTCCTGATGGATCACAGAAAAATGTTAGGATGTAGGGAGTCTTCTTTCCTCTGTTAAAAACTCTCAGGCCATATGATGGCTTTCGCTCACTACAAATCTCAATTTGCACTTAAAGGAAATACTGGGATAATTGGGAGATTGCCTAACGCTAGCTGTAAATAGTGACTTCCACAGAATTTTTCCAGCTGTCTGTTCAAAACTGTAGAGCATTTTTACTTTATAAAAGAAGACAAAGACAAATGGTTTATCTTTTTTAAAGATGTGAAAGCAATGAATTCATCTAACCTGCACATAAATAAATGTATGGTAAACCAAGCTAAACCATAAAGTGAAAACAGAGAGAGCAGATGGTTAAGTGTCTGTCCAGGGAAATGCTTCTCCATTTCAACTGTCAGGGCCCTTCAAGCTTCCTTCCCCTAAATGTTATGGCAACAAGCATTCTGAATGGAGCACTCTCTCCTGGTGAGACACAAGAGAAGGTAATTCCTTAACTATGTATTTAATGTCATAAACATCAACTGTGCAGAAGGACAGATTCTGTCTCTATAAGAACTGCCATATAAAATTAAGAACAAGTATTTATTCTGATACTCTAGTTTAGATAAAAAAGCTGTATATTTTCTACAATTTGTATAGCAACAGAGAAATCTGTTTCTGAGACAAATCATTTTCCATGGTCAGAAGTGTATATTTTTTGCTGGTACTTCAGCATGCAACATTTCACACATGAGCAAAAATAAAGGTAGTTAGACCTTGCAAATATTCATCAGAAAAATGGCTTCAACAAAACTGGAGACACGACTGTCCCCATGTTTGCTCATGGCTCATAGCCCACATTGCAAGAGTGTTAACGCACCAAAACCTAACAAATCCAAGCAAAGTAAGAAATGAGAGAGGTAAGTTTACACTTTTTTAATAGTCACCCCTGCTACCATATACTTTGTATGCAGTTGTTTGGAGAAATAGGTATCAGATTTCTATATGGAAAACTTGGAAACTGGTATTAGAAACAGACTCACATAAATATTCTTAAGTTAATGTGGATGGATGGATGCTGGCTGCTTGCTAGGAGAAGATTTCAGCAGAGTTCTGTGAGAAAGTCAAACTTCTCATGAGGAGGCCGTGAAGGTGCAAAACAACTTTTTGATAAATCCCTTGGACACCTGTTGTTTGTTGCAGACTATTTTGAAGAGATGTTTGCACTCATGTTGCTTTTCAGCTGAAAGGGTGTTTTTGCAATTAACCAGTGGTGCCTGTCCTCTGTGCTGCTCGGCGCTGCTCTCTGTAAATAACTGTATGCTCTCTCTAACAAAGAATTCCTGCTCTCCTAAATTCCTACTTTCCTACCTTCTTCTGGTTCTGAGAATGAAGCTGTAGATGTCATTCTTCACCCGTATCTGAAGCACAACAGTGCCAGGTCCTGTTGAGAACAGCTTGTCCTGATGAGCTCCCTTTAAGTAAATGGAGAATGCCTCTCTGGCCCAGTGCACCAGGCACACATGTAAAAGCCAAAAAGATAAACAGGACTGACCTCTCCTGGAACAGGACCCCATCAGAGCACATGCTGCAGGGATTCTTGGTTTTGAGATGCTGTTCTTACCTTGTTGAGCTTACTTTCTGGCAATCTGTTGGTAAATCTTCATGCCCTGTCTTGAAATCCACATTGTACTTTAGCATTTCAAAAGAGAAAAGAGGAGAAACCCTTTTTGTAAGATAGAAGCTCATTTTTATGTGCACTACTGTCTTGCTGGGAAATCCGATGGTGCAATTTTTACATGAAAATATAATGTCTCAATAGTGCTGTTTTACATTATGCACTGATTTCTAGCACAGTGCAGTATTCCTCCACTGTCCAATGAACTTTTCAGTCCTCTTTCTGTGTCGCTGAATGACAAAAATTATTAAGGCATTAACACTGAAAATGTCTAAGCCTTTCTTTAGTTAGAGAGCATTACAAATGAAGGATAACTGAGTCTTGTCTATAATTACTATATTATTTCACACATATATAATGAAGTATGAAGTGAGGCATCTATTCAGCATTCATGCATTAAGTAGATGTATCCAGGAATGCTTAATTATGATTTTAATTGCCAACAAAGGGCTACAATTCGAATTAGTTCCTCCTCACCTCCCCTCAAGAAACTTCCCCTCGCTCTAAGTGACAAAAAGCATAGCTAAAAGGTCATCATTTTTGGAACTTCTCCCAGACATCCAGGAAAGATAAGGAAAAGCTCTCTTGACAGAGGGTTATGACATGATCAGAACAAGACCTTGCTTTTCTCAAAGCATCTGCCAGGGTTAAATATGGGCCTGTATCTACACTAACTGCAACACACTGTGTTGAAAATCACAACCCTCCAATACATACACAATGACAAGTTTGTGGAACACCATATTTTCTGTAACGTATTGCAAAAGCTGATGGAAATGGAAATTCCTACTGGAATATTACATCACTACTGAATCATGATGCACACTGATGTCTCTATTGCATATTATATCCTGCTTTGTAAGACCTAGCCAGCTGTTACAGAATCTCTGAGACAAAGAGCTGGAGGGTAAGCTGATCCCTAAACTTCCTATTGGCTACCACTGCCCAGATAAAATAGGAGAAAAAATTTGCATACAATTTTTCCATTTAGATTTTTATGAGGTATGATTGTTCTTTTAGAGCCTGCATTTTTTCGTACCTGCTGCATTTTCACTAACAAAAGTCCTACATAACACTGAGAGACAGCCAGTAAAACACTGATTCACATTACCTCAGAGCCACATTTAGCTTAATTATTGAGAACATGTAACAATATTAAGTTTCACCCTATTTGAAAAGAAGAACTCATCTTTTTGAAAAGCATGACAAGATTTCTTTACAAACGAATTGCAAAGTGAACTGGTATCCTTTCAGTGAGTGATGCCATGAGCTCTGTCCTGGAGGACAGCATGAGGATGAGCTAGAACTGAATGTAGCCTTAAGGGAAATTACAGCCCCTTGTGTAAGTGCTAATGGCACCCAGTCAGGCCCAAGGAATACTGACACCTCCAAGGCTGGGCAGCACGGAGAATTCCCCAGGGATAGGGAGGCCAAAACCTCTCCATGATGTCATTAATGTCTAAAAAGGACTGGGAGAGGAAGAGAGAGAGAAAGAACATTTTGATCTGAGTAATTCCCAAAGGTGCATCTGAGCTCAGTGAGCAGATACATGTTTGGGATGTCAGACTGTTCTCTGACAAAAATGCTGCAGATGCACAATGGCACTGAAGGATAGATTTCTGCCAGGCTGAAATGGAGTAGCTGCCAGTTTCCTGGACTGTAACATGGTGAACTGTGCACTCCACTCATCTGGCAGGCAAGGCAGGAATCTGAAATGGCAGTGGTCTACACGGAAGAGAAATTAGCCAGAACTCCACACTTGGAAGTCACTTATCCCAGGAAAACGCCTAACACATTTAACTTGCATAACCAATTTGCTTCGAATCTCATGATGCCTAGAATGTTTTCGAGATCTTGAACTTTGAGCTTGGAAAGGTTTACTTTAACCATTTCTTCAGAAGTTTTGTACTCACTGTCCAAAAGCAAGTTCAGAGATTGATTAGGAAAGCATAATCTTGCTTTACTAATAGCCAAAAGAGAACAAAACATAATTTTCATTATGGTGTAGTATTATTGTCAAGAGATGAGATGACAAAACTTCATCCACCCCACCTTCAAGATCCAATCTTAGCATGTCAAGAAGAAATTCTTCAGTAATTTAAGACCAGATGTAGTGGCTCCCCTTGTGTTTTCAGGTTTTTGAGTGCTGACACTGACTGTGCGCACATGCTGTGGTGCCTCAGAACAAACAGTAACCAGAACAGACCATTGCAGCTGGAAGGGACCTGCAGCAACCGCACAGTCCAAGCTCCTGGCCAACTCAGGGCTGGCAAAAGTTAAAACATGTTGTTAAGGGCATTGTCCAAATGCCTCTCCAACACTTGGGGCATTGGTATTTAATGAATTTAGAAGGTTCATTTGATGAGAAGGTATTTGCCCATCTATCCATTTCATTGAGCTTTGCCTGGATCACAGTAAAAACATTAATGAACATAAAGCTGCATATTTGTTTAGATTAAAGGTAGAGTTCTTTCCACTGGAAGGATTGTTTTACCCAATATGATAAAAGAAATAACACTGTCACAAGAAACAAACAGTGTATACTTGCATCTACAATTCATGGATTAGGAATACACATCAAATTATCTAAATTTGGGTGTGGAAAAAGAAAAAAAGAACTAGGAAGTCTACTTGCTTTCTAGTTGCTCATTAAAACACTCAATTATATCTTACACATCATGTGGACATATAGCTTGTCAGCAGTAATTAGAGATTGATGGATACCTGCTGCAACACAGATTCAATAGTACACAAATCCACATCACAGATATTCTGAAAAGTCTGGAAAAACTCCAGAAGATGCTCGAGTGACAGAACAAGAAAATACACATACTTCCTTTCAGATGAAGTGTCTGAAAGTGTCATACTTTCTTCAGCTTGAAGTATCCATTCAAACGAAATGAAATTTCAGTAAACATGACCTTTCTAGGACTAAACAGCATATCAATTATTTTTCACAATAGCTAAGCTTTAGTTACTTCAAGCAAAAATTTTCTACTCCAGCCCAGCAGTTTGTTTGTTTTTTTATCCTGCTTATAGACCAGACACTCGCCAACCTCTCAGATCTCTGGAGAGTTGTGGTTTAAGAGAACCCAGAAGGAAAAGACAAATTTGGAAAGCCATTTATCCATCTCACTGGAATTGAGACATTATGGTTTTCATTCTTCCCCCACTCCCCAAAATACCAAATTTCCATCATCAGAGCTCTGTGAATAAATGAACATTTTGTTACTGGACTCAGGAAGAAAGAAACCACAGGGCTGTTAAGGACAGAGAGGAGAGCAGGGCACTGTGTGCTTGGGAGCGTGTTTATTTGCCTGGATTGCAGACAGTCAACCCAAGAACATGCAGATCATATATTTTTAAGCATTTCATAATGTCTTATTAATAATTCCAGCCAAAGCCACCAAGACCATAATTATCTGAAATTGGTGCTTGTGTGTCCTGACCCCAAAGCCAACAATGGTCACATAAAAAAAAAGTTAAAAATCTACAGTCCTCTCAGGTTTACTTTTTTTAATCTATTACAAGGCAGTGCCCTTTAAGAGTCTAGAGAGAAGACAGGTCTCCACAACTAACAGATTGAAATGTGGTCCTGGGTAAATTTTACTTCCAGGAAACCAAACTGTTGCAGTCCTTGAGAGAGGAGGCTATAAGCAGAGGGCTCTTCTAAAGGAAGGAGCTTTTATTGAACCTGTCACTTGTCATTAAACACTCCATATTTTACCTGAGCCTGATATTTTCATTAGAGCATACAGACCTTTTTCATCTGTGAATGAAAGCATTCCCTTCAGCCTTGTGCTGAACATGGGGAAAGGCTCTCTAAAATGGAGCCCACCCAAACAGGACAATTATGTTCACAAAAGCAGGAAAAGCACGAGGGAAAATCAAGTAACATTAATATCACGATCACTTGCACATTTCATTGTTGACTATCACATCACACTTCAATCTTAAATTATTTCATCCATTTAGTAATGTCTGTTTTTAATGCCAGAAAAACTTGCATGGAATTATACAGAAAACAACAGACATCAGTGCAGAATAAAACACAACATAAGCAAAGTGCAAAAAAGCATGCACTGCTCTATAGAGATCTCTAAGTGGAAAAGCTGAATGGAAAGAGGTAAAGACATCCATGCTATTCATATTTTTATATCTGTGCTCTCTCAACTGCTTAAAACACTTTATAAGTAAAGAATTGGGTAAGAAACTGCAAGGGCAGCTTTATGTTCTTAAAGAACTCTGATGTAAAGCAGCATCATTTTTTTCCACCTAATTTCTGAGCAAAAGCTGCCTCACTGTTCCTACCAAAGCTGTACCATCTCCTTAACACCACAAACTGGTGTTAAATAGTTTTAACAGGACTTAAAGTTCTCAGTAACTGAGATATCACTCTCTGTTCATTGCTATGTAGTACAAACATTTTACAGAGTTTGCTGTTTCTTAAAAAAAACATAAAAAGGGTTTCAATATGCAAATAGAAGCTGAGAGAAAACAAATTTCAGGCTTTTTTCAGTGTATTACATATGTGAGAAGATAGAAAAATGAAAAGGGAAAGAATAATTGTCAGGGGACGAAAGCCAGGAAAGGAAGGCATCCCTTTTAAAATCTGGAAGTGCTACATAAAAATGAAGACGATGGTGTGATGGAATGGTGTCAGTCAGTAAATACATGTAACTGCAAGGCAAGTGTCAGTACCAGCTGTCTTTTCAAACTTGAAATACAGATTTACTCAAATGCAGATTGGGAATCTAACCAAATATTGTAGTAGTTTTAGGAATTTTTAAAGACATTTCATTAATACCAGGAGGATTGTGTTATTTAAACTTAGCTGCCACATAACAAGAGCCTTGTGAATTGCCATAGCATTGCAGACACCAAACCCATTAGCAGATGTAGAAATCCCCATTCCTGCCTTCTATAAAGGGCTGCACTTATGAAATCATTTTCATCCACTTGGAACTTAACCATTTCGGTGCCCTGTACAGAGGGGACTGGAATTGATGGGGAAAACCACAAAACAGTGCATCTGAGAGCATTCCACATGGACACATGTTTCTGAGGTGCTTTCAAAGCTTTAGCTGAAAACATCCCCCAGCATTCCAGAGAACAAAGTAAAGGAGTATCTGTTTGAATTAAGGAGAGAATTTATTGTTGTTAGTGAACTCTTAGGATGTATTCTGTGTCTTCACTGTAGATGTATCAAGATATGTGGCTGGTAAAAAGAAACAGGATTTAACCTGGGATAACAAAGGAAATCACCAAAGAAAGGCTTGCTCTTTAAAGATTTACAAAATGAAAGACTACAGGGTAGGGTACTGTTGCCATATTTATTTTCACTCACCAAAAAGAAAGTTATTTTTTTAAATTAAAGAAAACACAGTCGAAATGTCCATTTCCTCCACACTTAGCATCACAGTATCTTTGCTTCACTTCATGCCAATAGTTTAATACTTTTAGGACAGCAACTGGAAACTTACCGTTTGCTAAACCTCCTGCAGCCAATCTCAATGCACAGCACACTGAGAAATATTGGAATTGCTTTTATACCTGTGACTTTCTTATGCCTGGGCAGATTTGAGGTAACCAGATAACTGTTAGGAACATAACAGTTCCTAACACATAGGAAACATGGTCCTCCACTTACCCCTCAACAATTCCAGCTTACTCTAAGAATACTTACTTAGTTATCTTTCATTTGCTGAAGAAAAGACACCAGTATAAGGTAAAACCAGCTGGGAAAATACACAAAACAGCTAAAGAAAAAGGCTGTTAGAAGAGCAGAGAAGACAGAAATGTCACACCAATCTCAATGTAGAATTGATATAATTATTTCAACGATGCACTGCATAACCAAGTTGGCAGTTAAAAGTATTTTTTCCTGTTATGAAAATTGAGTAAGATGTGAAGGCAGTTGGGAGAGACTGCTTTCTTTGAAGTGCTGTAGGACAGATGTGTCCTTTTAAACAATCAGTAACAAAGCTCTTAGGTAACAGTTATGAAAACAGACCAGGAGGTAGAGAGGAGAGCCAGGCTAAGCCTGCCTGATGGTCCAAACTGCATTCATTCCATTCCCATGTTACCTGAAGCTGTTGGGAGCTGTCATTAAGGTTATCCTCTCGTCTCCTGGCCTCCTCCAGCATCTGTGCACTCTTCTTTTTCTCCACTTGTTCTTTGTGCTTCAGATTTGCTACTTTCTTATTTTGATCTTTAACTTGCCTGCAAAAGAGAGGAACACTGAGAGCGCGGTCCAGAGTCAGCCCCGGTGCTGAGCAGGGGACAGCAGAACCATCGAGTGCCACCCCTTCCTCTGCAGGAAGTCACCAGCACCAAACTCATCCTCAACTGGTCATTCAGCTAAAAGAATGCTTCATTTTGCTCATTACTATTAACCTAAACGAGGACATTTCTGAAACAAAAGCATTAATTTTTATTTGGTATAAATGATAAATCAAAAGATGCACCTGTGCACACAAACACACATATGAAAGCACAGACATCGAATAACCCACTTTGCTTTGGGTAATGTGAGGAAAACAGGAGAAGGAAAAGGAACAACTACTGAAACACGACTTGAATATAGAGGATTACAAGAATTAGGCAATCTGTTTTCAGAAGTAAAACGACTTCTTTTCAACCTCAAGATCTACCTGTTTTCTTGATATTTTGAGGGATTTCCTATCCTTTCTTTTTACAGAAACAAGACACAACATGGAAGAACAAACTATTTCAGAAAGCATGCATAATTTCCTTTTCACTTGCATCTATGGACTATTTTTGATGATCCTGGCAGCTACCACTGCCTGCAGACAGGGTTTGGCCTCTCAGGGCATTAAGACACATGGAGTATTGAATCTAATTACAGACCCTTTAATCTCAGCCTCCTGACCACAGAGAGCTTGAGTCTAAACTTTTAGTCCAATCAAAACAAAACAGGCTAGCTTTGCTTCCTCAGCCCTTTTCTCCATAATTATATCTGGAGTTTGGATTTTGGAATAAAAGACAGAGTCTTTGGTTGCAAGATTTCCCCAAAACATCATGCAAGTAGTGGAGACAGCTCTTTAAATTACTGTTTAGAAAACAGAATGATACAGCAGCTTCAGATCTGGTATGTTACACACAGACAGGGAAGAATGTCTCTTCTGTATTTCAGAAATACTTTTAGAACAGATCACGAACAACCCTTCTTTAATATTTTCTTCAGAACTCCTAACAAAAGCACGATCAAGAACGTATCTCTTTGTGATGCATTTACGTTCAAATTATGTGGCATATGACCAGGCAGTGTTTTGAGTTCCTCCAAAAACATGTAGGTTCAAGTGTGAGCTCTGCCTTTTCCACTGTAAGCCAACTGAGGCTGGGAAAATTGCAAAGACAGCAAATTTCCCTTGGTGCTAAAACAAACTATTAGGGTGAAAAAGTGCTGATGGCCTCTGGAGACCAATAAAAAAGAAAAGTCCTTTTCTGATGATGTTAAAAAATTGTTGGCATCTTTAATTACCCTGTCCAAGAGTTACAGCTGATTTGGGTGAGGATGCTTTTTAAACACAACCAGTGTAATTGTTGAGTTATTCTAACCCAGTGCTGCACACTGGCAGTGGGCACATTGCCCAGTTTGAAAGCAGACTTGCTCAGTGATTAAACAACTTATTGGAAATATTATGTTGGCACCAACTCAGCTTGTACAATACGTGGTTCTATCTGTCCAATAAAATAAACACAGAAAGTACAGCTAAGCCAATGCAGAAAATGAAAGTATGTCAGCCCAACACATTCAATTCCATATGAGAATTTTTACTCAATTTTTAAGTCAAAATTAGAGGAATTAAGTATTTTTTTATAAACTTCAAAAGCTAGATTCACATATTGGGAAACTGATCTTTATTACTATAACCTACAACTTAGATATGAGACACCAATATTAATAAAGCCACAACCCTCATCAAAATGTGTCAGAAATAATCTCCTGCATGATCCAAACTGTTTCCAAACCGAATATGTAGCTCCAAAAAAGGAGTAATTATAAGGCTACATACTATAAACATCCCCCTCCTCATGTCTGAAGCAAAATAAATGACATTCTAATATATTAGGTAGCTCTTTTGAGACAAAGAGAAGCTTTAGTGAAGCTAAAAGATGGAGGTCTGGAAATTACCTAGTGTATCTAATACTGAGATCAATCTTCATAAAACCTTCTCCTAGCCCAGGTTGCTCAAAGCTCCATTCAACCTGGCTTTGACTCATGTGCAAGATACAACTATTCCTCCATATCTTTGATGTTAAAAAGGAACAAAAGTTGGGCCATAAACTTTTGAAATGATATAGGCATCTGTGGCATTAACTAAAATTTCCCCAACTGTTTAATTATGTAAAACTGAGAAGGTCACGTGAAACTCCAAATCTGTGAACCCCAAAAGGCTTGGAGTCTTTTACTTACTTTTACTTACTTGATAGAGTAAAACACCTCTCATCTCAGTGCCCATGGTACCAAATGAAAACTCTCACTTTTACAATACCACATGCAGATAATCAGCTAAAAGCTCCAGCATATACAACTCCACAGCCCTTTAATGTTGGCACCAAAGTTCTGAGAAACTCCGAAGGCTTCACACTGTGGTTCAGTAAAGAATGCTCTTCCTTCTCTGCCAGATAACTTTCAGTTTTCAAAGCCAGTCAGAGAATCATCGTTTTATAAATGCAAACAATATTTAAAAACATTTAAATACATTCTCATACTTTTAATATCCAGAGACCTCAAAAGCTTGCTTTAATAGGTATCACCCCATTCACTGCTCAATAAGACAGTTCTGTTGCTATTTTAAACACTGCAATACTACAGATGATTGTTACAGAACAATTTCATCTTCACATCAGCACTGAACAATGTGCAGAACTCGACCACATACTGAACTGGAACAATGAAATAAAATACAGAAAGTGAGCATGCTGCAGCTGAAGCATCTTACAAGGAGACAGTCAAGAGGAAAATTTTTCATAATATGTGTGCACAAGGAAGCTAATTAGGAAGAAAGAAAGAGAAAGAAAGAAAGAAAGCTCTGCAACTCCCTCCCTCCTCAGCTTCATTTTGTAAGCTTAATGTTCTTACAACTCTTTGGATTGCAAGTGCACATATATAGAGCACATATCCCTATCAAAGGGACAGTAAAGTCTCAAAGAAATCCTTAATCTCTAAGAATATTTTTATTAAAATGGAAAGAACCTGCAGAAGACTGAAGACAGTAAAAAGAGAATGGATTATGTACAATGATGGCAAGAGCTTAGATGCTGATGAATGTTTTCTAGAAAGCACTACCATTTGCATGTACAGCAACTGAGCAAACACCAACCTGCAATGTGCATGTGGGATTCTCATCAAGAAAGAAAGAGCTAATGAACTTCTGAGAGATACAGTGCATTAAATATTGCCATAAGCACACATTGCTCTGGAAACATCTCTGCAAAACAGGACTATAAAGAGAGAAAGAATTCTGATGATTCTAATTACAGCTGGAGAGCCTGTTCATGTTCAACAAGATAAAGCTTTAACTAAGATACCAACTGGAACCAGCAGAAACAACAACCGAACTAACCAAAGCCTCATCTCATCTCAGAAGATGTTTATTCTCAGTCACCTCAAATCAAATAATAAAAAATGTTACAGTCATATACAAAAAAAGAAAAATCTAATGAGAATGTTTATGTTGAATTACAGTGAAGAAACCCACTCATTTTGGAAATAACTATTTCTTTTGCACTTTTAATAGCAGTTTTAAGATAAACACCTTTTTTTGAGATCCAGCTCCTAAAATATTTTGCCCTCAAAAGTGAAAACCCTTTTCCATTATTTCAAATTTTTCTCCATTTCATGGTATGTCACATCAAGTACTGTTACAGTTGAATATATTAGATAAAAAGAAGCAGAATCAAATTCAGGTTTCTGATATAAAAATATAAACCCCGAGGTCTTTCAACTAAAGACAGGCCAAGATTTTCAGAATTAATCATTTCACATCCTTTGATTTTGGGTGCCCGATGTAAGCCATATGCCTCACGAAAAAATTCCCCAAGATTTCCTAATCAGGAGACTGAAACCAAGTGTTAGTATCTATGGCTTTGCTATTTCTTTAATGAAACAAAGCTGTATCACTTTAAAAAATTGTCTGCATCACTTGTCTGTGAAATTCTTGGATTTCTGGTGCTGAAATATAACCCAACACCATGGGGACTAAAGTCAAACAATCACAATAAGCAATAAAAATGTTCAAAGATTTTACATTTTAAAATTATTTCAAAAAAGGAAGAGAAACATAAACAATAGAAGAGCAGTGGAGCATCAGGCATTCCCGAAAAGTGGAAAGTCACTTTGCTACCCAGCAGTCCTTGGGAAGATTTTTCCTCCCTCAGAAGACCAATTGCTACATAGGCCCTTTTACTTATTAAGGCTATTATGAAATTATTTTCTTCTGTACTAATGTCAGTATTTTTTCCTTTTCACATTAATCTCATTATCTTTTACTGTCATGCACATCAGCATAGACACAGCTGCTAATTCTCTCCTCATATGGATTTCATGCTATGCATTAATGTAATGTAAGCTATTATCTGCATGTGGTTATCTTTTCTGACATAATTTCAGATGTTTTTCTTGTAAAAGAGAAGTTGATAAAATGCTAACTGAAAATATGAATAAGTTTATTTTAATTTTCATACTACAATATACTTTTCCTTCACATTTACGTGGCTAACACACAACAGTGTCTTTAGAATAATCCAGGTTAAGTAAACATCTCGAATGCTTTTGAAGCACCACAAAAGCTTCCCTGCAATATAAAGTGCACACACAGAGGCTGTATTTCACACAGTGAATCACAGGCTAGGAACAAACCCGCAGAGCCTGTGCATTGCTATAGAAACAGCCTGCTTTACCCATCTGACTGAGGCACCCAGAAATGCTTCCATGTGTCCGTCAGCCGTGTCAGAAGGGCTGCTGAGCTCCAGCTTCATTGCTGTAGCATTACCACCACCCACAGGACACTCCACTGCTGCTGCAGCTGCTAATCCTGATGGACAGATGAAGTTCAGATGGTTAAAGAACACTCTGCTCCTCAGCATGAGTTAAACTGATAAAATAGTCAACATGACTGAAAAAATTTGCATGGAAAATTGGATGCAACGAACTCGTAGGTTACTTAGTTTTGAATTGCCAATGTACCTCGTGTGATGAAATATAAGGTTCTACAATGGATAGTATAGAATTAGAGAATATTTCATGTTATTTCTGGGGACCCATTAGGATCATCGAGTCCAACTCCCTGCTTGTTGCAGGACTACCTAGAACTAAACCACAGGACTGAGAGCACCTTGACTGAGGTGTGTTCAGGTGCTTAAAAGAGCATCAAGCCTGACTTGATCTCGGTCAGGCTTGGAGCTGTGACCACTTCTCTGTTCCAGTGCCCTCGTGGTGAGGAGTCAGTTCCTAAAGTCCAACATGAACTTCCCCTGATGCAACTCCATTCCTTTTCCTCACATCCTATCACTGGTGCCCAGAGACAGAGCAGCACCTGCCCTCCACTGCCCTCCTTGAGGATGGTGCTATCATTCCCTCAGATATCCAAGCACTTTGTAATCCTAAGAGGCACCAAGAAGGGTCCAACTTACAACATTTACCCCAAAATTTCCTCTGTCACTTCTTTGTTTTTAAGGTCTGGCCCCACAGAATATTTTAGCTGGCCATATCCTTAACCATTATTTCTGAACGTAAAAGATCATGAATGCAGTGACATAGCTGAGTTGTTTGGGTTTTCTTGTTTTGCTTGGGGTTTTTCTGTAGTTTTGGTACACAAAGAAAAATATTTACATTCTGGGGCATACAGCAGAAGGAAACTGAGAAAAAACTCTTCCCAAAAAATGCTTCTTTGTTTTGAAAATAAGAAAAAAAAACCTGTTATGTTCTAATTTGGTTTTTAGTTGCTCCAAACTCATTCACCTTAGTTAAGGTTAGTCACCAAATCATGGAGAACAATGGCAGTGTATGGAAAGCCCAATTGCTTAACCTCAAGAAAGTGATGAAAGGAAGATAAATAAGCAATGAAGGAAACAGGAGTGACCACATCACACATCCCCATCGCCACAACTGGGTGTGTGATTGACAGCCAAAGGAAAGCTGCCAAAGGTTGAACAAAGTTCTTCATCTTATGCATTCAAAAATTAGGATCAGGGGAATTACACACTGCTGAAGATCTACATGGAATTCAGTATGGCTGGGTTGGTGTTTTTAAGAACTCTAAGTGTTATCTGGGCTTTTTCCTTTGCTTTGTTTGGCTGGATGTAGCTTCCAGCTTCCCAACTAGTTTGTCACTGCCCTTCAACATTATAACAAGATCAAAAATGGTGCATTAAATGACTACCTAAAAGAAACAATAATTTCAGTATGCTTCACAAACTTGGTTTAATATTACCACCTCTGCTGCACATTGCATCCAAGCTAAAACACCCATCCCCACACTTAAACTGCTCTTGTTCAACTGCACAGCACCCAAGCACCTCTTCTGCCTGTGAACTCCTCCCAAAGCCTCACATTGTTTTGTTACACTGCTCCTCACTGTTCTGCACCACTTATACACCAGGGGAAGGAATGCCAATGAAAATACTCACAGATCCTGAAAATTTAACTGCGCTGCTGCATGTGAGTCAAATTGTCCCATGGTGGCTTTAAGAGATGGGGGGTGGACTTCATTTCCTGAGGCTACGAAACTTTGATTTCTAAAAACAAAGTGTGTGTTCAGGTCAGCACTGGAGGAGGCAAGGGATGAAGGCTGTGGGAAACTAGCTTGCCCCAAATTTTAGGAACAGGAGCCCAACAGTGTCTGAATCAAGAGGTGTTAAAGTCCAGGCAGATCTGGACTTTACACTGCTCACTGTCTTTCTTCAGCAGTAAGAATTATTTGCATGATATCAATGCACATTTCCTGATGCAGTCAGCACATCAGCCAGCACATCTCTCCCTGTAGCTAAAACAACACAAAGATTTTCTTCCAGAAACAGCTGATGGGAAGATAAGAGACAGGGGAGCATACACCATATGAACCTAGAAACTCAATGTAATAAAAAACATGTTATCCAAACCCTCCTATAATTTAGAAACACCTCAGAAAAGAAACCCATCCCCTGACTCATTAGCAACAGATGATGTCTACTGGTGGCACAAGTTACAAATGCTACATGGAATGTTTCATGAGGGAATAAAAAAAAACACCACCAGAATTAACCAGGATGCTCTCCAGTCACAAGACAGTAGCCCAGCTATACACAATGGTGAACTCAAATGTTGCTGTCTTGGTATTCTCAAAAAAAAAAGTAAGAAAAGAAAAATTGCCTCAACCAACCAGCTAAAATTGAGGGACTACCAGCAGAGATTAAACTGTGTCTTTGTTTTAGTGCAACAAGTCCACATCAAATCAAGCAAACGAAAGGTTTGCTTTCAGACAGGGCCAAATACAAGAAGACACTCTAAACACTTCCAGTAAACATCTATAGCAGCTCATGCTTTCATTAATCTCTAATTACGGTTCTGTAGATAAAATCCTTTGCACCTACTCTTCCAGCTAATGTGCAGCTAAAAGGAAGACTAATCAAATTAATGTGCAGCTTCCCAACAACTTAAAATTCTCAGCACCTATTTCCTAGGAAGCAAGTTCTGTGATGAAAATAATGAATATATTATCAAAATTTCACAAATGGTGTAAAATTCAAAATCAAACTTCAGATATTAAATATCAAATTAATTATACGTCAGGTTTGATAATTATTTTTGAAAGATGACAGCAATTGAACTAGAAAAGAAACCTTTAACCTTAAAACCTTGCAACTTCTAGTTTTTATTGTCACTAGGAACATTAAAAATACAAACTTCAGGTGAACTCTGAAATAAACCTGTAACATAGTGGTATGGGTGTTCCTTTTTTATGAAAAATACTAATACTTTAAGTACCTTAATTAAAGCATTCAGTAGTTCAACAAATAAGTTTGTTCTGTTGTATTTTCTTTCCTGCT
Source organism: Erpornis zantholeuca (assembly GCA_013400515.1). Taxonomy (NCBI): domain Eukaryota; kingdom Metazoa; phylum Chordata; class Aves; order Passeriformes; family Timaliidae; genus Erpornis; species Erpornis zantholeuca. Next base: position 209,331 of record VZTN01004979.1, on the reverse strand, counting down.
TTTGTAATTGAGCAAACAGATGCGAAGCCAAAAATGACATTTTATAAAATGGCTGATTAGGCTTTGGTGTGGATTCCTTCCCCCTGCAACACGCTGGGTTAGTTGAATTTGGCCTTAACAGTGTGGGAAATAGTCCCAAAGGTGCTGTTCTCTTTACCTTTAACTGCAGCTCACAAAGCAGCTGCCCTGTGAACAGATCACACACAGCCAGCCACCCTCTGCTCAAGAGACCTGCACCATTTGGCTGGAAAAAGTGTTTTCTAAACAGCAATAAAATCTTCCTTATGAATGGCATTTTATTGAGGTTTCAGAGGGTATTTTTGTGATATAAGATAACACAGTCTTTTTTAACTGCAGTCCCACTAGCCAGAAGAGAAAACAATCACAATAGGGCAGTTGTTTTCTTTCAGACGGGCATGACATCTTTTAATTCCTTCTAGAACAACACCCAATACAAAAAAATAATTAAAAGAAAAATCAAATGTAAAAATTAGCCATTGAAAACAAACAAAAAATTAAATATAATGCAAGGAGAAAAAAATTTTAAAAGCAAAGCATTTAAGAACCATGCTAGAGAAGCTTAAAACATCTATACATATGCAAACAAGACATGAAGAGAGAAAAGTCCTTTCTAAAAATTTGAAGGAATTTGGGATAACAGTTGAACATTATTATTGTGTCATCTTGATAACTGTATGTTAAAGAATCAAGGTATGTCTCACACATTTAAGCTGACAATTACTGAAAATCCAGTCTTCAGCAAAAAGTATTAAACCAAGCAGCTGCCAAGGAGAAAAACAAAAGCACAATGGATGTAGTAACTCAGTGGAATAGGATTTCTGATAAAAAGATACACATGCACAAAAACATTCAGAGCATTGCTCTTAGGAAAAGATGTAAGGAAGTGATTCCAGGACCATTCTGAAATGATGCAAACCTGTCCATTTCAGGGCTAAAACCTGATGGTTTTACGTCACTGAGACGCCCAAATAAAAATCTGATATAATTCACCTTATCTACTTAAAACCGAAATTGTTTTCAAGAAGAATCTTCCTAAAAGATTCTCTATACAGACGTGAACTGGAAAGTGTTGACTCTGTTAGCTACAAAGAAGTTGTACGACAAAGAAGATGTACGACATCTGATCTGGCCATTCCCAGAGACTGTACTGGGGAAAGTATCACTGAAAAATCCCTGTTATCACACTCACCAAACTGCACCTTGCTACAGCATCTCCAGCACGGTGAGACTCTGAGACGGGAGGGACACAGCTCTATTTTGGGACCCTCTGGGCAGAGGTCTCTAACATTTCTGGTGGCCAAGGCAGACCATGAGAACTCTCACAATGGCATGGCTGGCATATTTCCTGTGGGTGCTTAGCAAACATTTATTAAGAGGAATCTCCTCTTCTGAAATACATTCTGAGTCACTGGCTTTGACAGCCCACATGAAGAGTGCCTACTGAGATGATTTGTTACAGAATTTTGACTGCCTGGCAATGGGGGCCAGCAGTGTTATTTGTAATAACTATCCCACCCAGGGGGCTGCACAGCCTGGCTGATAAGCACAGATGGCTCAATGCCTCCTCCTCTGATGCAGCTGAACACTGTATTTTCAGTGTGGCACACAGGAGAGCACAGCTAGCACTAT